>CAMXCT020003005.1:9179-79231 GCA_947184155.2 Cladocopium goreaui | reverse complement strand
TATATATATGCATATAATATATATAATAACAATGTATAATTGTCGTTGGATGAAATGACCATATGAAACCATGACACGCCTGAACAGGATATTTGGGATATGTTCGAAACCAGTTGGGAGTATTTCGTATCTTCATCCTAGTTGGCAAGTGTTCAACAACCATGATGAAACAACACTGATCACGAATAGAACTGGGATAAACCCTGCTGGATCAGATGTGATAGGCTGTAGGAATATCATGGGAATATGCTGCAATGGGATGTAATTTTCCCTCCAGTGTCATCGAGCATGGCCATGGATTGTTCGAACTATTTCCGGGTGATTTTCCAGCAAACCATGATTGAGTACCAGAGGGTACATCACAGCTTTGGAAACCTACCCTGTAAGAGTGATCACCAGCATGAGAACTGATTCTAGTACTAGGTTCTCTGGGATACACAAAAGTGTAACCGCTTGTTTGGGTAAACCTTGATTGGTTCGGTTCATGGGTTTGTTTTTGTGATGACTGGATGACTAATTGTGATAGACTATCTGGCTCGAAATCCGTGAGTCACAAACAATTTTTCCCATAGATATTTCTGAGTCATACCTCTCTGACATCCCCGAAGTCAGGAGGTATTTGCGCTTAGCCGTAGCCGTGGCTTATGCATCCCAACAGGCCCCTTCTGCATATATATATATATATATATATATATTATATATATATATGGTTGTATAAGCTTAAGAGCTGTCAGATCGGCCAATGGTAACATTTACAATAATATACATATATATATATATATGATACTTATTTATATATAGGGGATATCCAACTTAGCATAATATATATATATATATGGTGAAACACATCCATGTTTGGCTGGAGGATTTTCCAGCCAGATTGATTCCCGCGGTACCTCACCGTTTGTGATAAAAATTGTGTGAAATTTGCCTCACGGTACATATCTATATGGCACGGCCAATGGTAACATTTACAACAACATATATATTATATATAATTATAGATACATAGGGTATATCCAACATAGCATATCTCTACGTATATATATATATATACGTATGTTTATATACGATTTGGAACCCCCTATTTCATCAAACAGCGTTGCTCTTGCACAGTGCAAGTCGCGGTGACCAGGGTTACCAGACTCCGCCGCGTGTGGAAAGCAGTCCTTTGGTCAAGATTGGCACCATGGTATGGTATGGATGGTAATGGGTATGGGTGATATATGCTATGCGTATTACTGCTAAAAAAAAATGCCATATGCTGTATGAAAAACATATGCCATACATATTCAAATGATATATATATATATATATTTGGGTAAATTATAACGACCTCACTGCGATCTCATTATAATCATGGTTTTATTCAGGGGGAATCATCCCCAAATGGCCAAAAAAAACGCAAGAAGTTGGTGGCCTTATTTCAGGTTAGTGAAATAGTATAATTTACCCAGATATATACACGCCTTGAACATCCCGGAACCTCAAACGACCTGTGTCCTTTCGAAGCTTTGAGCCATAGATAACTTGGGTTAATTAAGTCAAAAGACTGTCAAAGCTGGGTTCCAAGCATGTAACTTTAAACTATTTTAAATGCCACACATTTTAGACCCTGAGAATCATATCCGGTTTTTTGTTTTTTCCCAGTTATTCTTTGGAATTTCGATTGGGATGCCGGTTATTTCCTGAGGCTCGAGCCTTTTGTATTGCTCAGCAACTTTTCTTACTGCGGGAATGCACATCTGTTTTGTTCTTGTACTTGTAACCATCCCTTTTGATCCATTTTGGGGGTCCAATCATTTTGACCCATTCCCAAATCAGTGGCCTTCTGCGAATAAGGCTATATTATCAGAAGGGTCTTTGAACCCCTCATTCTTCCAACAAATTTGGAGCCAGAAAGGTCAAGCTCGGCTGTGACTTCACCGGGGGAAATCATCCAGGCGGCCTTTCTTTAAATGCAGGAACCATATTTTGTGCTGGCCATTGGGGGTTGATAATAACATATAATCACTATCTTATAATTTTCCCGGATACTGTATCTGTGAGATAGTGATTATTTGCTATATTCTGCTAGCGTGGGCTAGCAATTTTGTTCCACAACGGTTGGATCCAAGCAATGTCCAGCAAGCTGCCAGCAAGCTGCCATGGCTGCCATGGGTTGAGGCGCTGCCCAAATCTCCATTTGTGGCTGAGAAGATCATCGGAATTAACCATTATTAACCATGATTAACCTGGGAAATCCCTATGGGAAAATACCATATAGTTCAACTTGGGAAACTTAATTTTTACATGTCCATGTTTGATTGCTCGACAGGACCATCAAGGACACGTTTTTTTGTGTGTGTGTCAGGCCAAAACACCACTGGATCGAAAAGCGGTTCTCAGCGTATGTTGAAGTTTAAACAACAAGAGTTTTTTGTGTGTAAAGCAATAATAAACCACCATAAACCACCCATATGTTAATGTTTATACCACCAATACCACCTCTTTATGGTAAGAAACATTCAGTTGATTTGACATCTTGGTGAACTGTTGGTGAACGGTTGGGTGGATGATGGGCATCGACGAAGCAAGGTGCGAAACCAACACTTGGTGACGTTTCATGTAACAATCCGTGCCTTTTCGGTTGGATAATATTGACAAAGGATATATATATATATATATATATATACACATATTTATACACATTATAAATACAGAGATTGCAGTTTGCAGATATTCTGTTTGAAGCATTCCAAGCAACTTTCAACTTATTGTGAAGCTCCCCCAAGATCGGTAAGTTGGTTTATAGCTTGGCCAACTCTGGTTTCTGGACTACAAACAGTTGGGAGGATGAACACAAGCCAACAGGCCACATTGTATGGGTTTAACCGGCTAATATTCCATTAAATCCCCACATATCCCCATTCCATCGCCACTAGTTACGGCTAGTTGAAGCTATTCCATTCCTATTGATCATCTTCCCACATCCTCTTTTTCAATCATAGCACGATAATATATATATATACACACTGGTTGGTGGTTTGGAACATGGCTTTGATTTTTCCATATATTGGGAATAATCATCCCAACTGACTTTCATATTTTTCAGAGGGGTAGATATACCACCAACCAGATATACATATTATATATATATACACATTATTTTTTTGGGTTAAATCCCGTTGTGTGGTCTCCTTCGATTCCACGGCCGGGGGTGCAGCTCCACTTATGGTGGGTGCTATGGCCATGTTTCTCCATAGTTGTAATGGCCCCAGTCATGGAGTTTTTTTTTAATGGGGGTAGCCCCAGTCATCATCCATTTTGATACGATTTCCCCAAAAAAAACCGTCCAGCTATTGGGGTACCCCATTTATGGAAACCACCATATCCCAACTTTGGGTAGTATTCACAGGAAGTTTCGTTCGAACACTTCCGAGTTTTTCCGGACGAATGTCCGAATGTCGGCGGTCTCAACGGGATGGTTGTCGCTTTTTGTGCCCCGCAGTTATAAGTTGGTCTATAATACCCTCTGGTTATTTAACATAGCCATGGAAAATGGCCCATGAATAGATGGTTTACCTATTAAAATGGTGATTTTCCATGGCTATGTTAAATAACCAGAGGGTATCTATAATATCTATAATCCCCTTTGTATGACTATAATATTATTAATAATAATTAATATACTATAGTTATATTATGTTATATTCCCCAAATCAAACCTAGTTATTGGAGTCATAAACCAACTTAGCCAACATAAATCAGCTATATCAACATATATCAACTATAAATTCCCCTGTTTTCTTGGTTAAACATGGTTTGAACCGGTTAAACCCTCATTTTCACCGGGTAAATTTACCATCACCACCTGGGGCCCTGGGCGCCCCCTCAGACCTGGTTGGTATGAAGCGATCGGCCCTCCGCTGGCGAAGCCGCGGCGCCGCCGCGGGCCGTTGCAGGTACAGCTGCCATGGTTCGGGAGGAGAAAATCCTGGGTTTTAGCAGCATCAAATTGGAATATCCTTCAAAAATACAATGAAAATATGGGATCATATGGGGATGATTCAGGAATACCTGGGGAACTTTTTGCTGTAATCATGGGATCAAATCAAACATGGCTGGGCAATTTAAATGGAGGTTTCTAGCTGGGAAGATCATCGAACTGAAGGGAAATTGTCCATAATGTTGAATTAGCGGAGAGTATGAACAACAAGAATTGGCATTTTACTAGAAAAAATGAGTTTTTACCGGCGAAGATATTAGGATTTGAGACATGATAAAATTGGGACTTCAGCAATAAAAGGCTGGGATTTACCTAACAGCCTAACAGCATTTGATCAGCTAAGCATTGGGATTTGCAGAAATCGACATGGAATTTCACAAACAACTGGCTATCAGTCAAGATATGTCAAGATCCCAGGCTCGTTTTTGGTGATTTCAGTCTTCGCGTTTGGCCCTGGTACCCCAATTGTGTCACCGTTGTCGCCATGCATCGGGATAGGTGCAGCATATACCATAGTTACGGCTCTTAACAATTACAAATGGGATTACTCCTGTAACTAAGGTTATATATATAATTATATGTATCTATCTATATATATATATATTACAGTATAATCCCATTTAATCCCATTTATAATTTATAACTGGTAAGGGCAAAAACATGCAACAACTGCACTAATGGTTTTGACCCGCAAGATAAGCAGGTAGGTGTGTCCGTCGCAGCTCTATGAATTGTTGACTGAACTGCAACTATCTTGATTCATGTTGCAGAACTATGTGCGTTCCATACTGTATCAATGGGGCTTATCAACGAAGCATGGGTACAGAACCAAAATGAAGAAATACAAAACAAAGAACGGCGATGACAGGATGTGTGCAAAGTCCTATGGAAACATGACTATCAATGATCATCTATGGTGATGCTATGGTTATGGGTGATCTGGAACCACTACGTACTACCACCACCACAACAACCACAACCAGTTTTACGATGTTTTACGTGCTTTACTATTACTGTGTTACCATTATTTTATCATATTTTATCACATATATATATATATATGTATATGTATATGTATATGTATATGTATATTATGTATGTATGTATATATATATGTATATATGTATCTATTATATGTGCATATATTACGTGCTTTACGCAATTTTAGGATGGCCCTAAAGTGGAAAAATCCCCAGTTGTCCATCCGATTCGGCCATCGTTTTGTTTTTTAATGTGGGATGCCTCGAGAGGCTGCCGAGTTTCCCGGTTCCACAAGAGAATTGGAGGCATCAATTGATGGGTTAATGATAGATTACCCATAGGATCCATGGTGCTGGTATATATACTAACATTGGGGGTATATTGATGGGATCCATGTTACCATATATAGCATACATGGATCCTATGGGTTATGGCATTCATGATAGATTATGATGATGATCATGAATGCCATAATATGCAATAATAATCCCCTTGAATTGGGGACAGCCCATCCCAGCCCATGTTCAGACAACACCATAGTTTTCATTGATTTCATGGGTGTATATATAACTATATATAACGATTGGTATATATTGGTATACAATGGTATAGACGTACATACACCCATGAATAAGTCAGGTAAATGGTCAATGCACCAAGACCATAAGGCCATGATCCCGGAGCCGTAGGTTTCAGACGTGTGGATGATGATTGGTCTTTTCAATGCAGCCTTTCAGAAGGTTCCCTCTTAGATTGTTGGAGGTTGAAGAAGATATCAGACATTCTAGGACTATTTCCTCGCAGTTGACCCGGTATGTAACCTTTGCTTTGTTGGGCCCATGAAAGACACACTGGCAAAGATGCGAATCAACCAGCTTTCTTGGCTGAGGCCAAGAATCTGAAGACATGAAACAACAAAAGCACAACCTGGAGCAAAATATTAACATTCATCAACTTTGTATGTTCATCCGTTCATCCATCTTGCCCTCTTGTTTTTTTTAACAGATAAGCCACAGAAACAAACACCTACAATGGGACTTACAAAAGCTTGGCATCAGATCCCGTCAAGTCCGAGTTTTCCATGGCTCGCGCGCGCGCGGATGATGAGCCGCAAGTGCGTCTCTATGTGGTCTCCACAGGGTGGCCCTACAAACCCACGCACTGCCCCTATCGAGTCACTCAGACGGCACTAGGGATGTTGAAGCAGCCTAGGTCTAGGATTTTTTTTGATAATGGAATACCACGGAATACCAAAGAAAATCCATACCCATAGGATCCATGTATGCTATATATGGTAACATTTACCATCAATATCCCCCAATGTTAGTATATATACCAGCACCATGGATCCTATGGGTATGGACCGATCTTGATGTTTCTACTGTTTCTTGAGTCCATGCAACTCAGTAGGTCCGCGATAAAGCTCAGAACGAACCAGTTCCCGGTGTTTACTCTCCGTTTGAACGAGATCATCCCCCTTCTAAAACATAATTGTTGGGTTGATATCGAGCATCTTATGTGTATTTTAACTAGCAAGTTGATATCCCCAACTGACTCATATGATTCGATCATGGTCTCTTCTCTTATCAGCCGAACATTGTGAAACATTGACTTGAAAATCAACATTGGCTTGAAACCAACCAGGGGCAAGGGAATAGATATATTTACCTTGCAGATCAAGTTTAAAGTGACCATGTTGGCATCGGTAAGAACCAATTTCAAGCTTATAAACAACATTGTGAGTCGTCAAGCGGGCACAAACAAGAAATACAGTCATATTTTTGGAACCATCAACAGCAGTGTATCAATGGATTGGTTTAAGGGAACAAATCTTCACCGGAAACCATGCTTTTTTTTACCATTAAATATGGGGGGTTCCTGTAATTTTTCCCTTAAACCCAGCCTGTAAACCAATCCATTGAGTGTATCCACTACTTGAAACTGGGCAACCGGTGGCACCACCGATGGGAAGTTGTGTCATGTTGTTTCTGCGGTTCGGTTCAACTCAATGGGAATTTGGTAACAAATGATTCTTCACTTTGTTGGAGGGCAAAAAGATTGGTCATCATAGAAGATACTAAGAATATCATAGAATATCTAATATCATCTAACAACTACCCAGCTTACAATTGAGATTGTCGACCGAACAGACAGGGGATCAGCAGAGCACCAAGGGGTGTGACTGATAACAAGTTGAAGAAAACGCTTGTTGTGCGTGGGTTGCTTCACAAATACTGTAATTATGAACCGCAATAGCAACAGGTGACAAACAATCAGAAAGAGTTCCAATCAGTAACATTCATGTTGTTTCGCAATCATCAACAAGACGTAACCAACAAAATCAGATAGAATCTATAACATATACTATATATATAAATATACATTTATATAAATGTTGTTTAATGTGGTTTCGTAGCCGTGCCCATTCATCACCCTTTTGAAACGTCACGGCGAGCACCGCGCCTTGCGCGGCTGATCCTTTGAGGCGAAAGTGGTCTTGTACGGCGCGACCTCGGCGCGAGGTGAGGCTGAGGAGTGGGAGCTGATGTTCGGACGAAAGTGGGAGGTTTCCCAAAAACGGTTGCTATTGGTGGTGCCCCCAAACGTTATAAATTGGTTTATAAAGCCCTATTAACTATAGATATATCACCTATAAACCATAGTTATTGGAGTTATAAACCAACTGAACGCTATCTTGGGGGCACCACCTTGTGGCTTATTTCATGGAAAATCCCTCATAAAAATGGATGATAACTAGGGGTACCCCTCTGTTTTAGGAAACCACCGATTTTTTCAATGGTATGCCAAGAATAATTATGATAATGGTGATAAGATCTGATTCTATTTGATCATACAATGGTTCGCCAACAAGAAATTATTACCAACATTTTATGGTTTGCCAAAGAACGTCTGATTTCATGGTGATAAGTAAATGATTTGCCAACAATAATTCTGAGAATATTATGAGCTCTATGGACACTTAAAAAAAAACATAATTTTGTTCTAAGTAGGAGTTTGTTGCTATAGATTTTAAGGCTTTTTAAGCGTCGACATGGGAATCACTGGTCATTAACAAACCATGGGAATATCATGGGGATAGAATACCATAGAATACCAATCTGCCAAAAAAGTGTGAAATCCGATATGTTGTGGATAATCATATTGTTTGCATATGCACAGGATGACTAGTTTTTTTTGTTTATCCATATCAACTTGCTATGGATATACCAGTCTGTCTGCCGGGATTTAAAAAAACACCTATAGATAGCAAATGATGTTCATCCCCCTTGTATATGTTGGGCCCCAAAAATGTGTTTATCCTTACCAATATTATAATATTATAGATGTTTATGTAACCATAATATGTATATATATATATAACCATCCTGAAGTAGATAGAATCTCTGGAATTTCAAAAAAAAAACGGTCCGAAAAAAACCTATAGATAGAATCCCAAAATGGCTCAAAAATCCGGGTCGATGATTGGTAAAAAAAGGTCCCTCAAAAATGATCACAAAAGCGGTCATTTAGCTTGTGATTTGGTTGTTTGGGCCTTTGGAATGACCACCAAATGTTGTCATTATGCTGGTGTATTAGGTTCTGGCATGCGAATTTCAGCCCAAAATCTTCCAAAGAAATTGTCACTGTTGCTGGTGGTTCCCAGAAATATAGATCCTTTGGCAGTGGTATTCAATAGTCAAATCCAAGAAAGGAATGGGTGTGGGTCAAATTATCACACCCCAAAATTGATAGTTGATTTTTTAAGATGTGAAATTTTGAAATTGAGCTGGGGCCAAAGTTGACCCGTACCCATTTAGCTACAGTGTGCTCACCGGACCTCCTGGAGATTTTGAATTTGGACATCGATCAAAATCGGATACTTTAAAAAGTAATCTGTATAGAATTGGGTGTAATTGGGACAGAAGGTTTTGATCCATCCCCATATTCTTCTATATTCCTTCATATTCTATCTATGGTATCAACCACTGTGCTGACCCCTCCCTACTGCATTCTGCGAACAACGGCAGGTTTCCAAAAACCATTCCATGTGTTGTAGATTCTTTGGCAATGGTATTTTTGGTTCCCGGGATGCCCAAATAGTCAAACCCAATAAAGGAATGGGTGTGAGTCCAAATATCATCCCTACAAAATTGATAGTTGATTATTTAAGATGTGCAATTTTGTAATTGAGTTGGTGTGCTCACCGGACCTCCTGGAGATTTTGAATTTGGACATCGATCAAAACCAGCTACTTTAAAAAGTAATCTGTATAGAATTGGGTGTAATTGGGACAGAAGGTTTTGATCCATCCCCATATTCTTCTATATTCTTTCATATTCTATCTATGGTATCAACCACTGTGCTGACCCCTCCCTACTGCATTCTGCTAACAACGGCAGGTTTCCAAAAACCATTCCATGTGTTGTAGATTCTTTGGCAATGGTATTTTTGGTTCCCGGGATGCCCAAATAGTCAAACCCAATAAAGGAAAAAAAAATAAAGGAATGGGTGTGGGTAAAATGATCACCCCTACAAAATTGATAATTGATAATTGAAGATGTGCAATTTTGTAATTGAGTTGGTGTGCTCACCGGACCTCCTGGAGATTTTGAATTCGAACGTAGATATAAACTGTTGGATAGTCAAACTCTATATAAGATCATGAACCAACAGTGGTTTTGAATACAGCCCAAAAGGTATTTTCAGAATCCATAAATTATAATACCACTTTGGATAATATATTGATATAGCACATGTTGTTAAATACCACTGGGTATAATCCAATTAAGAAAATTGTCTTTGACAACATGTGATTGTTTTTCCAACCGGGACCTTTTCAGGGATATTCTAACTATAGATCTTGCCAGGGGCTGACAACTCGGCTCCCCCGTAAAGGGAGCATAGCCAAAAAACGTGACGGGATTCCAGAATCCCGTCATCACCCCCCTATGTGGGGGACGCCCCGGAAAGCGACCGAGTGTGCTACTATAGTGTGTAAGGTGCACTCTGTGTGAAATATATGCTTTGTATGTGAATGATATCAAATATGTAGATATAATATGTATGGTGTTTACTATGATTGAAACATATGCTTTATATGTGAATGATATAAAATATGTAAATATAATATGTATGGTTGGATAGTCAAACTCTAGATAGAATATCCTCTAGATCCATGAAAAGACTGAATTTTTAAAGGATGCTTGGAATTAAGCATGTATTTGTGGTGCTCCCTGCCCCTTCCTCCACATCTACCCATCCAAAGTTCATTCTTGGAGCTGTTTGAAAGCAAGCTTTAAAAGGAAAATGGCATTAAAAAAAAGGAATCCGAGATCTCACCATCCAAAGTTGAAATTGCAGGTTTTGAAAAGAAACCACAAAAGGAAAATGGGATGAGAAAAGAAATAATCCACGATCTTACCATTCAAAGTTCAATCTTGCAGGTTTTTGAAAAGAAAGCTGCGAAAGGAAAAGGAGATGAGAAAAGTACAGAAAAGTAGGAATCCAAGATCGACCATCCAAAGTTCATTTGTGCTAGTGCTGTGCTAGGACAGTTGGGCAAAACTATAGATAGAATATCCTCTAGAACCATGAAAAGACTGAATTTTTAAAGGATGCTTGGAGTTGAGCATGTATTTGTGGTGTTCCCTGCCCCTTCCTCCACATCTACCCATCCAAAGTTCATTCTTGGAGCTGTTTGAAAGCAAGCTTTAAAAGGAAAATGGCATTAAAAAAGTAGGAATCCAAGATCTTACCATCCAAAGTTGAAATTGCAGGTTTTTGAAAAGAAACCACAAAAGGAAAATGGGATGAGAAAAGAAATAATCCACGATCTTACCATTCAAAGTTCAGTCTTGCAGGTTTTTGAATAGAAAGCTGTGAAAGGAAAAGGAGATGAGAAAAGTATAGAAAAGTAGGAATCCAAGATCGACCATCCAAAGTTCATTTGTGCTAGTGCTGTGCTAGGACAGTTGGGCAAAACTATAGATAGAATATCCTCTAGAACCATGAAAAGACTGAATTTTTAAAGGATGTTTGGGATTAAGCATGTATTTGTGGTGTTCCCTGCCCCTTCCTCCACATCTACCCATCCAAAGTTCATTCTTGGAGCTGTTTGAAAGCAAACTTTAAAAGGAAAATGGCATCTAAAAAGTAGGAATCCAAGATCTTACCATCCAAAGTTGAAATTGCAGGTTTTTGAAAAGAAGCAACAAAAGGAAAATGGGATGAGAAAAGAAGAAATCCACGATCTTACCATTCAAAGTTCAGTCTTGCAGGTTTTTGAATAGAAAGCCGTGAAAGGAAAAGGAGATGAGAAAAGTACAGAAAAGTAGGAATCCAAGATCGACCATCCAAAGTTCATTTGTGCTAGTACTGTGCTAGGACAGTTGGGCAAAACTATAGATAGAATATCCTCTAGAACCATGAAAAGACTGAATTGTTTAAGGATGTTTGGGATTAAGCATGTATTTGTGGTGCTCCCTGCCCCTTCCTCCACATCTACCCATCCAAAGTTCATTCTTGGAGCTGTTTGAAAGCAAACTTTAAAAGGAAAATGGCATCTAAAAAGTAGGAATCCAAGATCTTACCATCCAAAGTTGAAATTGCAGGTTTTTGAAAAGAAGCAACAAAAGGAAAATGGGATGAGAAAAGAAGGAATCCACGATCTTACCATTCAAAGTTCAGTCTTGCAGGTTTTTGAATAGAAAGCTGTGAAAGGAAAAGGAGATGAGAAAAGTATAGAAAAGTAGGAATCCAAGATCGACCATCCAAAGTTCATTTGTGCTAGTGCTGTGCTAGGACAGTTGGGCAAAACTATAGATAGAATATCCGCTAGAACCATGAAAAAACTGAATTTTTAAAGGATGCTTGGAATTAAGCATGTATTTGTGGTGCTCCCTGCCCCTTCCTCCACATCTACCCATCAAAAGTTCATTCTTGGAGCTGTTTGAAAGCACACTTTAAAAGGAAAATAGCATTAAAAAAGTAGGAATCCAAGATCTTACCATCCAAAGTTGAAATTGCAGGTTCTTGAAAAGAAGAAACAAAAGGAAAATGGGATGAGAAAAGAAGGAACCCACGATCTTACCATTTAAAGTTCAGTCTTGCAGGTTTTTGAAAAGAAAGCTGTGAAAAGAAAAGGAAATGAGAAAAGTATAGAAAAGTAGGAACCCAAGATCGACCATCCAAAGTTCATTTTTGCTAGTGCTGTGCTAGGACAGTTGGGCAAAACTATAGATAGAATATCCTCTAGAACAATGAAAAGACTGAATTTTTAAAGGATGCTTGGAATTGAGCATGGATTTGTGGTGTTCCCTGCCCCTTCCTCCACATCTACCCATCCAAAGTTCATTCTTGGAGCTGTTTGAAAGCAAGCTTTAAAAGGAAAATGGCATTAAAAAAGTAGGAATCCAAGATCTTACCATCCAAAGTTGAAATTGCAGGTTTTTGAAAAGAAACCACAAAAGGAAAATGGGATGAGAAAAGAAGAAATCCACGATCTTACCATTCAAAGTTCAGTCTTGCAGGTTTTGGAATAGAAAGCCGTGAAAGGAAAAGGAGATGAGAAAAGTACAGAAAAGTATAGAAAAGTAGGAATCCAAGATCGACCATCCAAAGTTCATTTGTGCTAGTGCTGTGCTAGGACAGTTGGGCAAAACTATAGATAGAATATCCTGTAGAACCATGAAAAGACTGAATTTTTAAAGGATGCTTGGAGTTGAGCATGTATTTGTGGTGTTCCCTGCCCCTTCCTCCACATCTACCCATCCAAAGTTCATTCTTGGAGCTGTTTGAAAGCAAGCTTTAAAAGGAAAATGGCATTAAAAAAATAGGAATCCAAGATCTTACCATCCAAAGTTGAAATTGCAGGTTTTGAAACGAAACCACAAAAGGAAAATGGGATGAGAAAAGAAGGAATCCACGATCTTACCATTTAAAGTTCAGTCTTGCAGGTTTTTGAATAGAAAGCTGTGAAAGGAAAAGGAGATGAGAAAAGTATAGAAAGTAGGAATCCAAGATCGACCATCCAAAGTTCATTTTTGCTAGTGCTGTGCTAGGACAGTTGGGCAAAACTATAGATAGAATATCCTCTAGAACCATGAAAAGACTGAATTTTTTAAAGGATGCTTGGAGTTGAGCATGTATTTGTGGTGTTCCCTGCCCCTTCCTCCACATCTACCCATCCAAAGTTCATTCTTGGAGCTGTTTGAAAGCACACTTTAAAAGGAAAATGGCATTAAAAAAGTAGGAATCCCTTACCATCCAAAGTTGAAATTGCAGGTTTTTGAAAAGAAAAAACAAAAGGAAAATGGGATGAGAAAAGAAATAATCCACGATCTTACCATTCAAAGTTCGATCTTGCAGGTTTTTGAATAGAAAGTTGTGAAAAGAAAAGGAGACGAGAAAAGTATAGAAAAGTAGGAACCCAAGATCGACCATCCAAAGTTCATTTGTGCTAGTGCTGTGCTAGGACAGTTGGGCAAAACTATAGATAGAATATCCTCTAGAACCATGAAAAGACTGAATGTTTAAAGGATGTTTGGGATTATATTAAGCATGTATTTGTGGTGCTCCCTGCCCCTTCCTCCACATCTACCCATCCAAAGTTCATTCTTGGAGCTGTTTGAAAGCAAACTTTAAAAGGAAAATGGCATCTAAAAAGTAGGAATCCAAGATCTTACCATCCAAAGTTGCAATTGCAGGTTTTTGAAAAGAAGCAACAAAAAGAAAATGGGATGAGAAAAGAAGGAATCCACGATCTTACCATTCAAAGTTCAGTCTTGCAGGTTTTTGAATAGAAAGCCGTGAAAGGAAAAGGAGATGAGGAAAGTATAGAAAAGTAGGAATCCAAGATCGACCATCCAAAGTTCATTTTGTGCTAGTACTGTGCTAGGACAGTTGGGCAAAACTATAGATAGAATATCCTCTAGAACCATGAAAAGACTGAATTTTTAAAGGATGCTTGGAGTTGAGCATGTATTTGTGGTGTTCCCTGCCCCTTCCTCCACATCTACCCATCCAAAGTTCATTCTTGGAGCTGTTTGAAAGCAAGCTTTAAAAGGAAAATGACATCTAAAAAGTAGGAATCCAAGATCTTACCATCCAAAGTTGAAATTGCAGGTTTTTGAAAAGAAACCACAAAAGGAAAATGGGATGAGAAAAGAAGAAATCCACGATCTTGCCATTCAAAGTTCAGTCTTGCAGGTTTTTGAATAGAAAGCTGTGAAAGGAAAAGGAGATGAGAAAAGTACAGAAAAGTAGGAATCCAAGATCGACCATCCAAAGTTCATTTGTGCTAGTACTGTGCTAGGACAGTTGGGCAAAACTATAGATAGAATATCCTCTAGAACCATGAAAAGACTGAATTTTTAAAGGATGTTTGGGATTAAGCATGTATTTGTGGTGCTCCCTGCCCCTTCCTCCACATCTACCCATCCAAAGTTCATTCTTGGAGCTGTTTGAAAGCAAACTTTAAAAGGAAAATGGCATTAAAAAGTAGGAATCCAAGATCTTACCATCCAAAGTTGAAATTGCAGGTTTTTGAAAAGAAACCACAAAAGGAAAATGGGATGAGAAAAGAAATCATCCACGATCTTACCATTCAAAGTTCAGTCTTGCAGGTTTTTGAATAGAAAGCTGTGAAAAGAAAAGGAGACGAGAAAAGTATAGAAAAGTAGGAACCCAAGATCGACCATCCAAAGTTCATTTGTGCTAGTACTGTGCTAGGACAGTTGGGCAAAACTATAGATAGAATATCCTCTAGAACCATGAAAAGACTGAATTTTTAAAGGATGCTTGGAGTTGAGCATGTATTTGTGGTGCTCCCTGCCCCTTCCTCCACATCTACCCATCCAAAGTTCATTCTTGGAGCTGTTTGAAAGCACACTTTAAAAGGAAAATGGCATCTAAAAAGTAGGAATCCAAGATCTTACCATCCAAAGTTGAAATTGCAGGTTTTTGAAAAGAAGCAACAAAAAGAAAATGGGATGAGAAAAGAAGGAACCCACGATCTTACCATTCAAAGTTCAGTCTTGCAGGTTTTTGAATAGAAAGCCGTGAAAGGAAAAGGAGATGAGAAAAGTATAGAAAAGTAGGAATCCAAGATCGACCATCCAAAGTTCATTTTGTGCTAGTACTGTGCTAGGACAGTTGGGCAAAACTATAGATAGAATATCCTCTAGAACCATGAAAAGACTGAATTTTTTAAGGATGTTTGGGATTAAGCATGTATTTGTGGTGCTCCCTGCCCCTTCCTCCAAATCTACCCGTCCAAAGTTCATTCTTGGAGCTGTTTGAAAGCACACTTTAAAAGGAAAATGGCATTAAAAAAATAGGAATCCAAGATCTTACCATCCAAAGTTGAAATTGCAGGTTTTGAAAAGAAACCACAAAAGGAAAATGGGATGAGAAAAGAAGGAATCCACGATTTTACCATTTAAAGTTCAGTCTTGCAGGTTTTTGAATAGAAAGCTGTGAAAGGAAAAGGAGATGAGAAAAGTATAGAAAAGTAGGAATCCAAGATCGACCATCCAAAGTTTATTTGTGCTAGTGCTGTGCTAGGACAGTTGGGCAAAACTATAGATAGAATATCCTCTGGAACCATGAAAAGACTGAATTGTTTAAGGATGTTTGGGATTAAGATTATATTTGTGGTGTTCCCTGCCCCTTCCTCCACATCTACCCATCCAAAGTTCATTCTTGGAGCTGTTTGAAAGCAAGCTTTAAAAGGAAAATGGCATTAAAAAAGTAGGAATCCAGGATCTTACCATCCAAAGTTGAAATTGCAGGTTTTTGAAAAGAAGCAACGAAAGGAAAATGGGATGAGAAAAGAAGAAATCCACGATCTTACCATTCAAAGTTCAGTCTTGCAGGTTTTTGAATAGAAAGCCGTGAAAGGAAAAGGAGATGAGAAAAGTATAGAAAAGTAGGAACCCAAGATCGACCATCCAAAGTTCATTTTTGCTAGTGCTGTGCTAGGACAGTTGGGCAAAACTATAGATAGAATATCCTCTAGAACCATGAAAAGACTGAATTTTTAAAGGATGCTTGGAGTTGAGCATTTATTTGTGGTGTTCCCTGCCCCTTCCTCCACATCTACCCATCCAAAGTTCATTCTTGGAGCTGTTTGAAAGCAAGCTTTAAAAGGAAAATGGCATTAAAAAAAGTAGGAATCCAAGATCTTACCATCCAAAGTTAAAATTGCAGGTTTTTGAAAAGAATCAACAAAAGGAAAATGGGATGAGAAAAGAAGAAATCCACGATCTTACCATTCAAAGTTCAGTCTTGCAGGTTTTTGAATAGAAAGCCGTGGAAGGAAAAGGAGATGAGAAAAGTATAGAAAAGTAGGAATCCAAGATCGACCATCCAAAGTTCATTTTGTGCTAGTACTGTGCTAGGACAGTTGGGAAAAACTATAGATAGAATATCCTCTAGAACCATGAAAAGACTGAATTTTTAAAGGATGTTTGGGATTAAGCATGTATTTGTGGTGCTCCCTGCCCCTTCCTCCACATCTACCCATCCAAAGTTCATTCTTGGAGCTGTTTGAAAGCAAACTTTAAAAGGAAAATGGCATCTAAAAAGTAGGAATCCAAGGTCTTACCATCCAAAGTTGAATTTGCAGGTTTTTGAAAAGAAGCAACAAAAAGAAAATGGGATGAGAAAAGAAGGAATCCACGATCTTACCATTCAAAGTTCAGTCTTGCAGGTTTTTGAATAGAAAGCTGTGAAAAGAAAAGGAGACGAGAAAAGTATAGAAAAGTAGGAACCCAAGATCGACCATCCAAAGTTCATTTTTGCTAGTGCTGTTCTAGGACAGTTGGGCAAAACTATAGATAGAATATCCTCTAGAACCATGAAAAGACTGAATTTTTAAAGGATGTTTGGGATTAAGCATGTATTTGTGGTGCTCCCTGCCCCTTCCTCCACATCTACCCATCCAAAGGTCATTCTTGGAGCTGTTTGAAAGCAAACTTTAAAAGGAAAATGGCATCTAAAAAGTAGGAATCCAAGATCTTACCATCCAAAGTTGAAATTGCAGGTTTTTGAAAAGAAGCAACAAAAAGAAAAATGGGATGAGAAAAGAAGGAATCCACGATCTTACCATTCAAAGTTCAGTCTTGCAGGTTTTTGAATAGAAAGCCGTGAAAGGAAAAGGAGATGAGAAAAGTATAGAAAAGTAGGAATCCAAGATCGAGCATCCAAAGTTGTGCTAGTACTGTGCTAGGACAGTTGGGCAAAACTATAGATAGAATATCCTCTAGAACCATGAAAAGACTGAATTGTTTAAGGATGTCTGGGATTAAGCATGTATTTGTGGTGCTCCCTGTCCCTTCCTCCACATCTACCCATCCAAAGTTCATTCTTGGAGCTGTTTGAAAGCAAACTTTAAAAGGAAAATGGCATCTAAAAAGTAGGAATCCAAGATCTTACCATCCAAAGTTGAAATTGCAGGTTTTTGAAAAGAAGCAACAAAAAGAAAATGGGATGAGAAAAGAAGGAATCCACGATCTTACCATTCAAAGTTCAGTCTTGCAGGTTTTTGAATAGAAAGCCGTGAAAGGAAAAGGAGATGAGAAAAGTATAGAAAGTAGGAATCCAAGATCGACCATCCAAAGTTCATTTTTGCTAGTGCTGTGCTAGGACAGTTGGGCAAAACTATAGATAGAATATCCTCTAGAACCATGAAAAGACTGATTTTTTAAAGGATGTTTGGGATTAAGATTAAGCATGTATTGGTGGTGCTCCCTGCCCCTTCCTCCACATCTACCCATCGAAAGTTCATTCTTGGAGCTGTTTGAAAGCAAGCTTTGAAAGGAAAATGACATCTAAAAAGTAGGAATCCAAGATCTTACCATCCAAAGTTGAAATTGCAGGTTTTTGAAAAGAAGCAACGAAAGGAAAATGGGATGAGAAAAGAAGGAATCCACGATCTTACCATTCAAAGTTCAGTCTTGCATGTTTTTGAAAAGAAAGCTGCGAAAGGAAAAGGAGATGAGAAAAGTATAGAAAAGTAGGAATCCAAGATCGAGCATCCAAAGTTCATAATTGAAGGTTTTTGAATGGAAAACTGTGTTTGAAAGGAAGAGTGCATGAGAAAAGTAGGAATAGCTGATCTTACCATCCAAAGTTCATTCTCGCAGCTGTTTGAAAAGGAAACTTGGAAAGGAAAATGGAAGGAAAAAAATTGGAATGCACGATCTTACCATCCAAAGTTCATAATTGAAGGTTTTTGAATGGAAAACTGTGACAGGAAAAGGACATGAGAAAAGCAGGAATCAAACTTTGAAAGGAACATGGCATGAGAAAAGCTGGAATCCACGATCTTACCACCCAAAGTTCACAATTACAGATTTTTGAAGGGAAAAGTGTGAAAGGAAAAGGAAATGAAAAAAGTAGGAATCTACGTCTACGATCTTACCATCCAAAGTTCATTTTTTGCAGCTGTTTGAAAAGGAAAATTTGAAAGAAAAAAATAAATTGGAAGGTTTTGAAAAGGAAAGGAAAAAAAACACATTTTGAGCATCCTGGAGTAGATTTTGGAATATTCTATCTAGGGGGTCCGAATATATAGTTTAGTATTGGGTCAAAAAAAACTGTTTTTTTTCAAAAAAAAAACGCCCCCTACGAAACTGGATTCTATCTACTCCAGGATTATTATATATATATATATATTGACGGTGCCGAAGCGTATCTCTCGCAGGACAGCCGTGAGGTGAACGCGAACTTGAGCGAGCGGGTGACGTTCGCTGAAGCTTCCATGAAGGCGGTGCAGAGCAAGACCCTTTGCTGGAAGGAGAATGCTCTCACTGCTGTAGTAAGGACTTGATTCTTACTTTCGTTGGTTGGAGTTTTAAATCCGTTTATATAAATACTTATAGTCTATACGGTCTATGTAGATGTCTATAGTATATAAGCCTGTGTTGCTTTCGGTCGGGCATGGGGCCATCGATCCTATCCCCGAATGGACAGCGCAGCCGCCAAGGCAGGTCCAAAGATTGCATCATTTCTCATTTGAGCCACGTCCAAAACCTCCTGAGCTAAATCTGCGGGTGTGCAAGCAGCGCGTAAGCTGCCACGTAAGCATTCCCTTAGCGCCTTCAGAAGAACAAAACCTTTTGGACACAGCTCATTTGGGGGAGATGATATGGAGATGTGTTTTAGATGTAGCTACATCATTTATGAGTTGGTCAGGCTTCAGTAGCTGGTCAGCAGTGATATCCGCAATGCCCAGGATGCACACCCAAGAGCAGGAACTTCAGGATTCTTACAGCCTGGAGGCGGATGAAATTTCCCTTGCGGCCCTAGCAGAGGGAAGGTCCGATCTTTCTAAACATAGCGTTTGCTTCGATGGTCTTTTTGTAGAACGGATATGAATGGCACGACCGGATGCATTCTGCAAGACCATGCACCATGATGCACAAGCAGGATAAGCAGGCCCATCCCAGTGTGATAAAGCGAAATCCGCATGAGAAGCCATGAAGCCATGCACCACAAGGATGAAGCACTCTGACTGTAGGCCGACTTGCGTCAAGAGTTGAGACGGGCCTTGCATGACGAGGAGCACTAAGCTGTTTCAAGATGTGTCAAGCTTCTTTGCCAACTTTGCTGCGTAGATGCCACGAGGAGTGCAAGGAGTAGAATACCGACCTTGAAAGTTAAACAGTTAGAGTCGGCACGGATTTTCTTGCAAACTTGCAAGGCTAGAGCGTGGATAGTGCTAAGTGCTATAGAACAACTTTGTTTTTTAACAAATGCAATGTGAATAGGGCGGGTCCTTACAGCATGAATCTGTGAACATAGTAAATCAATGTACATCATATCATGTCATATCGAGTAATATGTCACGTTACATATCAAGTTCCAGTAGTACCGCACAAGGCGGTGGCGGAAGTTTCAAGAATAGGAAACCTATAGGAGAGGCGAGTTGTTGTGATGCATGCATGGCAGAGCGAATCCACTGATGGACCAAAAGGTCGTTGGAGTTGTGCTTTTTTGGAGTGCTTGCATTGGTTGCAGTGGTCACCTCACCCACAACTGCTGAATGTAGTGTGTTGTAGTGTAGTCGGCTGTAGCTGTAGTTGTAGCGTAGTGAAGTTGTAGTTGTAGTGTAGTGTAATTAGTGTAGTGTAGTTGTAGTTGCAGTTGTTGTTGTTGTTGTTGTTGTTGTTGTTGTGGTGTAATGAGTGTAGTAAAATGACATGTAGTGTAGTGTAGTGGGCTGTAGTGTTGCGTGCTGTAGTGTAGTCTAGTGTAGTGTAGTGTAAAGTAGTGTTGTTGTAGTTGTAGCGGTAGCTGCAGTTGGTGTAGTGCAGCGTAGTGTAGTGCAGTGTAATTAGTGTAGTGTAGTGTAATGTAGTGTAATGTAGTGTAATGCAGTGTAGTTGTAGTTGTAGTTCTAGTCGCAGTTGTAGTTGTAATTGTAGTCTAGTGTAGCGTAGCGTAGTGTAGTGTAGTGTAATGTAATTAGTGTAGCGTAGTCTCGTGTAGTGTAGTTGCAGTTGTTGTTTGTAGCTTTAGCTGTAGTAGTTGTAGTTGTAGTTGTAAGTATAGTTGTAATGTAATTAGTGTAGTGTAGGGTAATTAGTGTGGTGTAGTGTGACTGGAGTAGTATAGTGTAATTAGTGTACGGTAGCGTAGTATAATATTTTTGTATTTGTATGTGTGCTGTAATGGTAGTGTAGCGTAATTGTAGTGGCAGTTACAGTATCCCCCACCCGTCGACATGTATGGAGAGGGGGGGGCAGGGAATTTTTCATACATTTCCACCACCCCCTCTGAAACGGGCATTATTGTATTAACTTTTTTTGGTAAAATTAAGAGATTACCTAAAGAGATGGGGGGGTGCCCCTCATACATTTTCAGTATTTGGCTTCAAAAGCTTGTTTAGAAAAAGGTGGGGAGGGGGTTTCATACATTGATTTTGCAAGGCCATGGATCTTTGATGCTTATGGAATTTTCCTGGGGAATCTTACGAAATAGCATGACGCTTTTGAGCCCCCCCTCCCCGAAATCTAAGTTTGCGAAATTATGAGAGGCCACCTACCCCCATGGGTTAATACATTAATAATTCTCAAATTTGGAGGGCGGGTGCGAAATTTGGACGGGGGAGGAATTTAGATGGGGGGGGCGCAGATGAAGTATCATGAATGTATGCACCTGGGGTGTCAGCAGCAGTTTCACGCCGCACATTCATTATACATGAAGGTTGTCTTGAGAAGCCTAAATGTACTAAATGCAATAGTATGCAGTAGTTGTTGCTGAGTCTTATCTATTCTGGCCGGTGGTTTCGAACTTTTTTCCCCACATTGACGTGTGGGGTTTTTGTTTTAGTTCTGTATCCGCTCCTCCTCCTCCTCCCGTCCTCCCGTGATCTCACTGCTCACTCTCACTCTCACTCACTCACTCACTCTCACTCTCACTCTCACTGTCACTCTCACTCTCACTCTCACTCTCACTCTCACTCTCACTCCTCACTCACTCACTCACTCACTCACTCACTCAGTCACTCACTCACTCACTCACTCTCTCACTCACTCACTCTCTCACTCTCTCACTCTCTCACTCACTCACTCTCACTCACTCACTCACTCTCACTCACTCACTCACTCACTCACTCTCTCTCACTCACTCACTCACTCACTCTCACTCACTCTCACTCACCACTCACTCACTCTCCCTCACTCACGCACTTCAACTCTCATTCACTCACTCACTCACTGCTGATTCACTCACGTCACTCACTCTCACTCACTCACTCACTCTCACTCACTCACTCACTCTCATCACCTCTCATCTCCCACTCACTCACACTCACTCACAACTCACTCCCCCTCACGTCACACTCCATCACACGCACATCACACTCCTCACAACTCACCACTCACTCCACACTCACTCACACCCTCACCTCACATCACACTCACTCACACGCACCTCACTCAACACTCACACTCAACTCACACTCACATCACACTCACATCACACTCACCACCTCACTCACACTCACTCCACAACTCACTCAACACTCACTCACTTCTCACTCACTCTCACTCACCTCACTCACACTCACTCACACTCACTCACACTCACTCACACTCACTCACACTCACTCACACTCACTCACACTCACTCACTCACACTCACTCACACTCACTCTCACTCACTCACTCACTCACTCACTCACTCACACACACACTCACTCACTCACTCTCACTCTCACTCTCACTCTCACTCTCACTCTCACTCTCACTCTCACGCTCACTCTCACTCTCACCCTCACCCTCACTCGCTCACTCGCTCACTCACTCACTCACTCGCTCACTCGCTCACTCGCTCACTCACTCACTCACTCACATTCACTCACATTCACTCTCACTCACTCTCACTCACTCACGCTCACTCACGCTCACTCACGCTCACTCACGCTCACTCACACTCACTCACGCTCACTCACGCTCACTCACGCTCACTCACACTCACTCACACTCACTCACACTCACTCACACTCACTCACACTCACTCACACTCACTCACTCTCACTCACTCTCACTCACTCTCACTCACTCTCACTCACTCTCACTCACACTCACTCACACTCACTCACTCACTCACTCGCTCACTCACTCACTCACTCACTCACTCACACACTCACTCACTCACTCACTCACTCACTCACTCACTCACACTCACTCACACTCACTCACACTCACTCAAACTCACTCACACTCACTCACACTCACTCACACTCACTCACACTCACTCACACTCACTCACACTCACGCTCACTCACGCTCACTCACGCTCACTCACGCTCACTCACTCACTCACTCACTCACTCACTCACACTCACTCACTCACCCTCACTCTCACCCACTCACGCACTCACGCACTCACGCACTCACGCACTCACGCACTCACGCACTCACGCACTCACGCACTCACGCACTCACGCACTCACGCACTCACGCACTCACGCACTCACGCACTCACTCACTCACTCACTCACTCACTCACTCACTCACTCACTCACTCACTCACTCACTCACTCACTCACTCACTCACTCACTCACTCACTCACTCACCTCACTCACTCACATCACTCACATCACTCACATCACTCACATCACCCAGCGCTGTGCTATGCACTAAGGTTGGCACTTGTGAGCCACGACGTTTCACTGCGATTTCAAAACATCATTTCGTGTTGGTCTGTCACGGGTTTTGTCTGTAAGCGTCGGCCTGTAAAAGCGCCTGTGCGTAACGGGTTTTGTGTGTAAGAGCGTCTGTGTGTACAAGAGTCTGTCAGTAAAAGCTTCTGTGTGGAAAAGCGTCTTGGTGTAAAAGCTTCTGCGTGTAAATGTGTCTGTGTGTAAATGTGTCTGTAGGGTATGTGTGTAAAAATGTCTGTCTGTAAAAGTGTCTGTGTGTAAAAGCTTCTGTGTGTAAAAGCCTTTATGTGTAAAAGCGTCTGTGTGTAAAACAATATGTGTGTAAAAGGGTCTGTGTGTAAAAGTGTCCGTCTGTAAAAGCGTCTGTGTGTAAAGGTTTTTGTGCGTGTAAAAGCGTCTCTGTGTGAAAGCGTTTGTGTGTAAAAGTGTCTGTGTGTAAAAGCGTCTGTGTGTAAAAGCGTTTCTGTATAAAAACGTCTCTGTATAAAAGCGTCGCGTTTCTTCACATCCACGGAATGATGGTGCCGACCTTTTTCGGCAATGTGTGTAGGAATTGCTATAGTAAAATGAGATAACACATGTCGTTCGCAGCATCATGGTACCGAGCCTCCTGTGCACTTTTGTTGCTCACATTATA
Source organism: Cladocopium goreaui (assembly GCA_947184155.2). Lineage (NCBI taxonomy): Eukaryota > Dinophyceae > Suessiales > Symbiodiniaceae > Cladocopium > Cladocopium goreaui. The sequence continues at coordinate 55,452 of CAMXCT020003005.1, read as the reverse complement.
TTTCTCCATGGTTTCTTTTTACCCCCCTTAATCCACAGCCATTGGAAGTGACAGTTTGTTCATGAGGAAGTGACAGTTGAGATGTGGACATGATGTAATTATAAACATGCATGCACTTTTAAACATGCATGTAATCATAAACATGATGTCACATTTCAGTGGCAAACTAGGTAATACATCTCGCATGACTTCACACACTAATGCATGAAAAATAAAACGCACATGAACACATATATCTACACAACATTGCATCCATAGAAATGTAACATACCATAAAACCACCAAACATCATAGTTATGGAGTCCTGGACCTTCCCTGGAAACCTCTGACATTAGGAAACTCTTGAACTAGCAAGCAGGTTGTGTATACACACGTATATATATATATATATGTGTGTGTGTGTGGATTTTGGGTATCAGGGAGCTAAATTTAAAAACAACTAAGTCAAACTTGAATATGTTGGTGGGTTTTGCATTTGTTTTGTGAGATACGCAGGGTAAATGGGGAATGCCAAGATGATGGGAAAATACTCTACCCTCCCCAAGGACCCCCTTACAATTTATGTTCGTATGAAAAAAGAACGATTTGCTATGCAAAAACCCTGGGTTCCAGGATTCACCCATTGCCATGTCAAGGACATGCAAAATTGCATTAAAAGCCCCCTTAGAAGCCTCATACAGTGCATTAGCAGGTTAATTTTGTTTTGGTAAACTACTTCCTGTAGCAATAGTAAAACAAATCCTGGTTTGGCAAATAGTCTCAATGAAAACTATGTTTCTTTTAGTCAGTGTTCATTCTCCTGTGTCCTGGACACCTCGCTTGCTCACAGGAGCCTGGATCTCAGTTTTTAAGTATCTACTGCACAATTGGAAAAGGAATGATGCATTCAATTACGTTTTAACTCTCGTGCACTCACTTGCATTTGAAGTTCTTAATTTGCAGAATGGAGAAACTGTTTGAATAAAGTGTCCAGTCATTTCAAGAGGTTCCTTCTGTACATTTTGAGGGAAGGGGAGCGGGCAGAGTCATTGCTTGAGCACAGGAGCATGGTCCCCAGTTTTGTATTGTTCAGCTTCGGGTTTTTAATCTAAAAACAATTGGTTCACCAAGAGTGCATTCAACTGTGCATGAGATCACTTTGAAGCTGTCAAGTGCTGGAATCAAGTTTTTTGTTATGAAAAAATGAAATCAACTAAATGTGATCTGTAATGTTGCAAGACGGTTTGAGGGGAGGGGATCACTTTTACTTGTGCGCAGGAGTCTGGAGCCCAGCTTTCAGTGCCTAAAGGCATTTCCTATTAAAGTTGGTTAGTCCTGGAATCCAGGACTTTCTTCATGTGAAAGTGGTGTATGAAGACAAAAAAATCCTAGCATTTCATAAATACATTAAATATAAGTTATGTTGGGAAGAGCAAGGTTTTATTTCACCACTCTGGCATTCCCCATTTATCCCATATAGCCACCTTGGAATCTTACTACAGTCACCAAAAATGTCCAAGAGTGCATTCAATCTTGACTTAGCTCTTTTTGGTTTCAGCTCCTTGAGTTCTGGTACAAAACCTGTTTGCTAATTCAAGAGTTTCCCAATGTCAGAGATTTCCAGGGAAGGTGGCAAAGAGTCTCAATGATTTTTTAAGGCAGTGTTCCTTCTCAGGTGTCCTAGACCCCTTGTTGGCTCAGAGGGGCCTGGATCTCAGTCTTGCATATTTACTGACTGTTCATTTACGTTCTAACTCTCGTGCACTCACTTGCATGTGTTTTTTTTTGAGTTCTGGAATTCAGGACAAAGTTTCAATAACAAGTCATTTCAAGAGGTTCCTTCCCCAAGGGCTTTTTTAAGAGGAGGGGAGTGGGCAGAATCAGTGCTTGAGCACAGGGCCCCAACTGCGCTGTGTTCAGCTTTGAGTGCCAAACTTAAAGTAAACTTGCTCACCAAGAGTGCAGTCAACTGTGCAGTGTATAACTAACTGGCATTTGAAGTTGTTAAGTTCTGGAATCATCTGGAATCCAAAAGTTCTTGTCTCTTTTGAATTCGGTTATCGCAGCCTTTGCGCATATACCTGCATTTGTACACATCCACAATTATCTTCATCATAGTATGTGTATGCCTTCCATGATGTATTTGTACCATAAGTACACTTACCAGGACCTATGTCCTTGGATCAGTATACTTACCAGGGCTTATGTCCTCGGATCATGCATATACTTACCAGGACCTATGTCCTTGGATCATACGTATGCTGTACTTACTAGGACCTATGTCCTTGGATCATATGTATACTGTACTTACCAGGACCTATGTCCTTGGATCATATGTATACTGTACTTACCAGGACCTACGTCCTTGGATCATATGTATACTTACCAGGACTTTTGTCCTTGGATCATGCATATACTTACCAGGACCTACGTCCTTGGATCATATGTATACTTACCGGGACCTATGTCCTTGGATCGTATGTATACTGTACTTACCAGGACCTATGTCCTTGGATCATATGTATACTGTACTTACCAGGACCTACGTCCTTGGATCATATGTAAACTTACCAGGACTTTTGTCCCTGGATCATGCATATACTTACCAGGACCTACGTCCTTGGATCATATGTATACTTACCAGGACTTATGACCTTGGATCATATGTATACTTACCAGGACCTACGTCCTTGGATCATATGTATACTTACCAGGACTTATATCCTTGGATCATACATATACTTACCAGGGCCAAGGTCCTTGGAAAAAAAACAACAGACAAACAAGCACAAGACAGACTCACACACAAACAAAAAAAAATATGGGGATAAGTATGCACAGACACGTAGAAATTGAAGTACATAGATGCTGGATACTGAAATAGGTGACTTGCAGATAGTTTGACAATAGGAATACAGACTGATGATAACTAGAGGATAAAGATAGAAACATATACTGTATATATATATATACATATTAATGAATCATGTTCTCAAATAGGTCAATAGACTGATAGATAAAACTATAGATAGATCAATAGATAGATCAACTGATAGATAGCCAAATCTAGATGATCCAGACAGATAGAAAAAGATAGCAAATGGGTAGATTTGCAAGAGCCAAACGGACAAACGCATATAAACAAACAAAAAAGACAACGCATGCAGAGATGCAGTGCTAGAGAGAGAGAGATATATATATATAAACCAATAATACTTATATTATCTCACCAGGACTTATGCCCTGAGGAAATATGTATATACAATCACAGTGCTCATGTGCACACAGTCTTGGACTAAGGATCACTAAGGACCACTAAGGATCTGATGCTGCAAACAGTAGCTAGTCTGCCGTATAGGCAGTGTCCCGCACAGGGACTTTTTTTTCTCGATTGGTGCTTGCAACAGTCTTTGCGACAGTTCGGTGCCTCAGTGAGTGCCCAATCTCATTACCTACATAAACCACATCATAAATCCCACCACATATATATATATATGTATATATATATATATATGTACCCTGAGTCTCCGAAATTTGTAAATTTACTTAGGGCCTTGATTTACGTAATCCCAAAAAAATAGGTGCATAAATTGATCTATCTTTTTACGACCTAAATTAATTTAGGTCGTAACCTAAATTCCATAGTGAGCTTTTTTCGATTGAAATTCTGTTATTTTAGTGTATTCACATGATGTTCTCAAGTCAGCTATGTGTCTTGATCTGACGAGTTTCTCTATAAATATTGTGCTGTTTTCAAAAAATATCACTTGTGTGTGTGCGGGTGGTTGTTCAAAAGAACAAGTGGTTTGATGTGAAGGAACAGAAGCCATCACAAGTAAATCAAGCAAAGTGACAAGCTGCAAAGTCAATCAAACTCAAAAACAATGGCATGAGTAACATCAAGAAACAAGGCTAGTTTGAGGTAAGTTGTGTTTCAACTGCAGGAGTAATAGCTCTCATCCTTTCTCCTAAATCTTCCCACACAAGTGAAAACCATTAGACCAAACATAGATGCACCAGCAACCACCATAAGTCCGCAAAGCTAGTGAATTTAGGTGCGCGCACTTATTTAAACTTTGGGACTTACTAACGTAGATTTATGTATTTTCCTTGTGTTAGTAAAATCTACGTATGTACCACAATTCACTTTTGCTAGAAAAACACTTACTAACGTGTTTATGTTGGAATATTTAAAAATCAATGTAATTTCTGATGAGAAACTGTGATTGTGTATATGTGTTTTGTATGCATCTGTTTTGATATTTACATGTTTCTATGTTTTGCATAATCTTTTGGCATATTTTCAAAACTGAATCAGACATAAAATTGCCCAATCCATGTCCCAAACCCACAAAGTTCCCACGATGATACCTACATTTCTGTGGTTTTGTCGTAGTTTTGTCATGAAACCACAGACCAACAGCAAACAATAACAAAAAACAAATTTGCAAACCCTAAGCTGGGGGAAGTAGCAGAAGGTTAGGTCCTGCCACTTTTTTGTTCTGCCAGCCCTTCAGAAGAAACAAGGAACCAAAAAGACAAGAAACCAAAAAAACAAACAGAACAATAAAACAAAAATATGACGGGACCCAATTCTCTGCATCTTCCCCCGTTTTGGGTGTGCAATTTGTTTTGTTTCTTTGTTGTTTGGTTTCTTGGGTTGGTGTTCTTTTTTGGTGGGGTTTCTGGGTTTCTTGTTTGTTTGTTTTTGTTCTTTTTGGGGTGTTGTATGCTGCAAAAAGGAAAAAAGATGCAAAGGCGAGACTGCAAAGAACACATTAATCCATTGCAGGTGTATAAAACGCAAAAAAAAACATTCTCAGGCTGTCTCCTTCCGTTTTGTAGACCGCCCGGCATTTTTTCTGTAATCTGGACGCTTAATCTATATGTTAAAGTAAAACCCGGATCCTAGCAAGTGACCACGCTTCTGGTAAAATTGAAAGCTAAACACTTTAACTCTAAAGAAAATTCATCAAAAAAATAAGGTGTCCTTTTTTAGCCCCTAAAATGTCACTTTAAAGAAGAAAAAAGGACACCTCATGTTGAGACATCCCCACCTGAAGGTTTACATGAACTTACTTAAGATTTATTTGTGATCATAAAAGGTAGAGATATTGCGTTTCAAACCTGTTCATTTTGCTTGGGTTTTTTCTTGATGTTGTTTGAGCATTAGGGTTTAAGGTGGGGGGGCCTAAATCTATAGTAACATATTGTAAATATAATCGCATTTATTTGTTGCATACTTATATAAGACCTTGAAGGGTTTACATGGGTTGGGCTTGGTTTTACTTGAGCAGCTGGGTCAAAATCTCCTGGAACCTGTTTTGGCAAATTCAGATTCAGTTGAAGTCAGTGTTGTGCAAAAGAAGGGAGCTGGTTGGAGAAGAAATGGTAAACATGTGATGAACGTTTTCGCTGTTTGATGAGGTTTGAATCAATTTTGGAGAAAAAATCTATGCGGTAGAAACTGCATGAACAGTGCAAAGGAACAGCAGCATAGTTTCAAAAGAAATTCATGAGGCATGCCATTTTTTCATCATTTTTTTGTTTTGGACACAATGGCAACATTTTCTTGTGAATTTCTTCTGAAATTCTGATGCATTCCTTTTGCATGTCCATTGAAATTCTTCTGAATTCCTTTTGCTTCGCTTGCATTTTTTTGCAGTTTCTATGCATTTCTGAGAAAATTTTAGGAATTTCTTATGAATTTCTTATGCATTTCTTATGTATGATTTTCTTATGCAATTCTTATGCAGTTTTTACAGCTTCATACGTTTTTGGCAAAAGTGTATGAAGCTTTCAAAAAACTGCATAAGAACTGCATAAGAAGCGCATAAGGATTGCATAAGAAATGCATAAAAATTGCAAAAAAATGCATAAGAATTGCATCAAAAATGCATAAGAATTGCATAAGACATGCATAAGACTTGCATAAAGATCTCTTTAAAACAATACAAAATAATATCATAATTCACAAGAAGTTCATAAGAAATTCAAAAGGGATTTCCTGAAGGCCTGGTGTACAAGAAAAATGTGTTGTGACCCCCCAAAAAAAACAAGAGTCTATACGTGAGACCACAACGTAAATATCAAAATGCATCAAAACCTGTTTTCAAGATAACTCCAAATAGTTTTCATATGTGTTTGCAATTTTGAACTGCGTTGGAATACATGAGTCTTAAGAATGAAAGTCGCAAGTAACCTTGTATAGTTCTAATGTTTTTCACAAGTAATGACATCGAATTCCAAAAGAAACATGTAGACAAGATGACAAGCTGACTGCATTTGATGATGAGATGAGGCATCTCATGAAGATTCAGGTGGCGTGTTGAATCTAAAAAGAAAACTGTTTCTGTAAGATAGGATTGACCAAAAGTTCAAGGGAAATGGTTTCAAACCAAGTTAACTGGACGTGACCCCAATATCATCTTGAGCAGTCTTAAAACATGTTCTCAGGTAAAGTTCATTTTTTCATATATATATATGTAAAGTTCATTGTAGTTGTTCCCAAGTAAAGTTCACTGTTTTTATCTCGGGTAAAGTTCATTGCTGTTGTTTTCGAATAAAATTTATTGGAATTGTTCTCAAGTATAAAGTCCAAGTGGAGCCACCAGCGCAGTCTGAAGTAAAGTTACGTGATTGCAGGGTCCCTAAAATCAGTCTCAAATAAATAGAGTCCACTATGCAAACACTCATGCCATGTAAACTGAATGCTAACTCAAGTAAACCCAAATGAAGGCACTGTGAAATTGAATCTCTTCTGAAATACCGTTCATCTGTTTTGGTTTTCCTATTGGTCCCATGTAAGTTCACATAAAGAACTGAGCACCCCTTTTTCCCCACAGATTATTTGCTGTGAAACCCAAATCAAGTAGAAATAGTTGGACAATAAATTTCAACAAGTGTCCTGAAATACTGTTTTCAGAACTTGGAAAAGGCAAGTTAGGACACTTGTTAAAAACATGTGTTAATCCCTCTCGCAAACACATGCATATAAACTCAGAGAGGGAAAAACACGAAAACCAAGAAACCGCAAAAGCCAACGAACCAGAACAACCCCAAAGGGCGAAGAAACCAAGAGCCACAAGAGCCACACACCATAAAAACCACAACAGCTACAAAAACTACAAAAGCCGAAAAACACAAAAACCGCAAAAGCAATTGCAGCGCACTTTATGAGTCATAAAAACCAAAAGCCACTAAAGCCAAGAGACCAAATCAGAAAAACCACACAAACCAAGAAATCAGGCTGAAAAACAAAACGAAAAATACCCCTCTATATTTGTTCTTTATCAAACAGCATAGCTTTCATAGCTATGGTTTAGTTCTTCCTGCTTTGATATATGACTTGTTTTAATGTGATTGCAATCTACCTAACACGTTTCTCATTCCCAAATGGAATGCTCCCCAGTCACTCGTGTAAATTCCAATGTAATTATCTTATGTAAATGTCACTAGAAAATCACACTTGATATAATACCTCATGTAAATCCCAATGTAGGTTCCCCTAAATAGTTTTTTTTACTTGAGTGGTCACTTGCTAAGATTCTGGCCTTCTTTTTGCATCTAGCTTACACGTCATACAGTTTAGCAAAAACCATGTGTTTTTGACAGAGGCTTACTTGTGAACATCCCCAACAAACAGCATATACTAAATCTGTAAAAATATGTTAGCAGATTCTTCCCCATGTATCAGATGCATGGCAACTATATAGATAGAACAACAACGACGACGACAACGACAACAACAACAACAGGCATGTTTGATGCACCTTTGATGCACTTTTCATTGTTCACACAATCTACTAATATTGGATGACTTGGCCAAAAAAGAATCGCAGTCTCCTCCCGATTAGTAAGTTTACTAAATTAGTGAAGTTACTAGGTTTGCAGACTTAGGGCAACGCATGCAAAATCACAGCAAAATTTGATGATTATGTAACAATGCTACATGCAAAATGCTAACAAAACTAAACTAAAATGATTTTAAGTAAAAATGCAACATCCAAAAAAATAGGTCGATAAGTAAATTAATTTAGGCCGATTAGCAAATAAATTTAGGTCGTAACCTAAATTGGAATTTTTATTTAGGTGGAAAAACAAATTAGTTTTTTTAACGTAAACAGCTCCAAAATAAGTAAATTTGGCTCGACCTAAATTTACTAATTCCGGAGACTCAGGGTGTATTCATCTTTTTTGAAATACAGCTCCAAGGACATGGTTCGTCTTGGTTTTCATTTTGTTCTTGTTGGTCCTGGTTTCCACAACATGGTTGTTGTTGGTCCTGGTTTCCAGGACATTGTTGTTGTTCTTGTTGTTGGTGGTCCTGTTTTACAGGGTAGTCTCACTACTGGTCCTGGTTTCCAGCACATGGTTGTTGCTGTTGGTCCTGGTTTCCAGGACATGGTTGTTGTTGGTCCTGGTTTCCACGACATGGTTGTTAGTTAGTGTTGTTGGTGGTGGTCCTGTTTTACCGCATAATCTCACTATTGGTTCTTGTTCCCAGGACATGGTTGTCGGTTTTCATGTTGTTCTTGTTGGTCCTGGTTTCCAGGACATTGTTGTTGTTGTTGTTGCTGTTGTTGTTGTTGTCGTCGTTGTTGTTGTTGGTCCTGGACGAACTTGTTAGTTATTGTTGCTGGTGGTGGTCCTGTTTTTGCAGGATAGTCTCACTATTGATCCTGGTTTCCAGGACATGGTTGTTGGTTTTCATTTTGTTCTTGTCGGTCCTGGTTTCCAGGACATTGTTGTTGTTGTTGTTGTTGTTGTACATTTAAAATAAAACACGCATGAACACATATATCTACACAACATAACATCAATAGAAATGTAACATACCGTTAAATTAAACCACAAAACATTATAGTTATGGAGTCCTGGACCTTCCCTGGAAACCTGACATTAGGAAACTCTTGAACTAGCAAGCAGGTTGTGTATACTAATAAATATAAATATATATATATATATGTGTGTGTGTGGATTCTGGAAATCAAACAGCTAATGTTTAAAACAACTAAGTCAGACTTGAATATGTTGGTGGGTTTTGCATTTGTTTTGTGAGATACCCAGGGTAAATGGGGAATGCCGAGATGATGGGAAAATACTCTACCCTCCCCAAGGACCCCCTTACAATTTATGTCCACATGAAAAAAAGAACGATTTGCTATGCAAAAATCCTGGATTCCAGAATTCACCCATTGCCATGTCAAGGACATGCAAAATTGCATTTAAAAAAAACCTTGGAAACCTCATGCAGTGTATTAGCAGGTTAATTTTATTTTGGTAAACTACTTCCTGTAACAATAGTAAAACAAATCCTGGTTTGGCAAATAGTCTTTATGAAAACTATGTTTTTCTTTTAGACTGTTGGACTCACTCTGACAACTTCAAGCTTCACTATCTCCTTCTACCTCACTATCTCCTCCGCCTGGGCCTCACTATTCCTTTCACCTCACTATCTCCTAGGTCATTATCTTCTCCGGCCCCATTCTGCACATGGGCCTCACTTCCCCTCCCACCTCATTATCTCTGACAACTTCAAGCCTCACTATCTCCTTCTATCTCACTATCTCCTCCACCTGGGCCTCACTATCTCCTTCCACCTCACTATCTCCTACTAGCTCACTATCTCCTAGCTCATTATCTCCTAGTCACTATCTTCTCCAGCCTCACTATCTCCTTATCAGGCCTCATTATCTCCTCTCAACCTCATTATAGGCATCCCTCAGAGATAATGCAATGGTAGAATTGGCTCCTATGCTACCAAAGCTCGTTAAGATAGTGAGTCTCAACCAATTGGCTTCATTATTGTCTCCCTGCCAGCCTCATTATCTCCTCTCAACCTCATTATAGGCATCCCTCAGAGATAATGCAATGGTAGAATTGGCTCCTATGCTACCAAAGCTCGTTAAGATAGTGAGTCTCAACCCATTGGCTTCATTATTGTCTCCCTGCCAGCCTCATTATCTCCTCTCAACCTCATTATAAAGGCATCCTTCAGAGATAATGCAATGGCAGAATTGGCTCCTATGCTACCAGACTTCGTTAAGATAGTGAGTTGTTATGCTTTCAGGCCTTGTTTTGTCACTCATGTGTCTTAGTAGCTTCCTGTATCAATCTGTATTTTTGCAATGATTTAGTTCATATTAGTTTGTATTAGAATAAGCCTTGTTATCGGCCAAGATCTGTCTTGAATGCATCCTAACCTTATCGCGCACAAATCAACCAGAACATGGGGAACCATTTCAAGAGTGTATCTCTGGTAGATAGGGGTCCCCTATCTACCAGACTGTGCTTTTTCTAGAGGGTACTAACAATGGAAGCTACTTGAACTGGTGCAACTTACATTGTTAGGGGGTCGAATCTGATCAGACCTTTGGTACCTAGGGGGCCCCTTTCTACCAAGGTAACCTTCAGTCAAAATTCACTTTGAGTTTGGCACATGTTTTTATTTATTCATTTTTTTACTAAAAAACATTTCAGTGCCCTAACATAAGCAAATTATCTAATACAAACTAATATGAACTAAATCATTGCAAAAATACAGATTGATACAGGAAGCTACTAAGACACATGAGTGACAAAACAAGGCCTGAAAGCATAACAACTCACTATCTTAACGAAGTCTGGTAGCATAGGAGCCAATTCTGCCATTGCATTATCTCTGAAGGATGCCTTTATAATGAGGTTGAGAGGAGATAATGAGGCTGGCAGGGAGACAATAATGAAGCCAATGGGTTGGGACTCACTATCTTAACGAGCTTTGGTAGCATAGGAGCCAATTCTACCATTGCATTATCTCTGAGGGATGCCTATAATGAGGTTGAGAGGAGATAATGAGGCTGGCAGGGGGGCAATAATGAAGCCAATTGGTTGAGACTCACTATCTTAACGAGCTTTGGTAGCATAGGAGCCAATTCTACCATTGCATTATCTCTAAGGGATGCCTATAATGAGGTTGAGAGGAGATAATGAGGCCTGATAAGGAGATAGTGAGGCTGGAGAAGATAGTGACTAGGAGATAATGAGCTAGGAGATAGTGAGCTAGTAGGAGATAGTGAGGTTGAAGGAGATAGTGAGGCCCAGGTGGAGGAGATAGTGAGATAGAAGGAGATAGTGAGGCTTGAAGTTGTCAGAGATAATGAGGTGGGAGGGGTAGTGAGGCCCATGTGCAGAATGGGGCCGGAGAAGATAATGACCTAGGAGATAGTGAGGTGAAAGGAATAGTGAGGCCCAGGCGGAGGAGAGAGTGAGGTAGAAGGAGATAGTGAGGCTTGAAGTTGTCAGAGTGAGTCCAACAGTCTAAAAGAAAAACATAGTTTTCATTGAGACTATTTGCCAAACCAGGATTTGTTTTACTATTGCTACAGGAAGTAGTTTACCCAAATAAAATTAACCTGCTAATACACTGTATGAGGTTTCCAAGGGTTTTAATGCAATTTTGCATGTCCTTGACATGGCAATGGGTGAATCCTGGAATCCAGGATTTTTGCATAGCAAATCGTTCTTTTTTTCATATGGACATAAATTGTAAGGGGGTCCTTGGGGAGGGTAGAGTATTTTCCCATCATCTTGGCATTCCCCATTTACCCTGGGTATCTCACAAAACAAATGCAAAACCCACCAACATGGTCAAGTCTGACGTAGTTGTTTTAAAAATTAGCTGTTTGATTTCCAGAATCCACACACACATATATTTATTTATATATATATATATATATAGAGATTTTAGTATACACAACCTGCTTGCTAGTTCAAGAGTTTCCTAATGTCAGGTCTCCAGGGAAGGTCCAGGACTCCATAACTATGATGTTTTGTGGTTTAACGGTATGTTACATGTCTATTGATGTTATGTTGTGTAGATATATGTGTTCATGCGTGGTTTATTTTTCATGTACAACAACAACAACCACAACAACAACAACAACAACAATGACAATGTTCTGGAAACCAGGACCGGCAAGAACAAAATGAAAACCAACAACCATGTCCTGGAAACCAGGACCAATAGTGAGACTATCCTGTAAAACAGGACCACCACCAGCAACAATAACTAACAAATTGGTCCAGGACCAACAACAACAACAATGTCCTGGAAACCAGGACCAACAAGAACAAAATGAAAACCAACAACCATGTCCTGGAAACAAGAACCAATAGTGAGATTATCCGGTAAAACAGGACCACCACGAACAACACTAACTAACAACCATGTCGTGGAAACCAGGACCAACAACAACCATGTCCTGGAAACCAGGACCAACAGCAACAACCATGTCCTGGAAACCAGGACCAGTAGTGAGACTACCCTGTAAAACAGGACCACCAACAACAAGAACAACAACAATGTCCTGGAAACCAGGACCAACAACAACCATGTTGTGGAAACCAGGACCAACAAGAACAAAATGAAAACCAAGACGAACCATGTCCTTGGAGCTGTATTTCAAAAAAGATGAATACACCCTGAGTCTCCGGAATTAGTAAATTTAGGTCGAGCCAAATTTACTTATTTTGGAGCTGTTTACGTTAAAAAAACTAATTTGTTTTTCCACCTAAATAAAAATTCCAATTTAGGTTACGACCTAAATTTATTTGCTAATCGGCCTAAATTAATTTACTTATCGACGTATTTTTTTGGATGTTGCATTTTTACTTAAAATCATTTTAGTTTTGTTTTGTTAGCATTTTGCATGTGGCATTGTTACATAATCATCAAATTTTGCTGTGATTTTGCATGCGTTGCCCTAAGTCTGCAAACCTAGTAACTTCACTAATTTAGTAAACTTACTAATCGGGAGGAGACTGCGATTCTTTTTTGGCCAAGTCATCCAATATTAGTAGATTGTGTGAACAATGAAAAGTGCATCAAAGGTGCATCAAACATGCCTGTTGTTGTTGTTGTCGTTGTCGTCGTCGTTGTTGTTCTATCTATATAGTTGCCATGCATCTGATACATGGGGAAGAATCTGCTAACATATTTTTACAGATTTAGTATATGCTGTTTGTTGGGAATGTTCACAAGTAAGCCTCTGTCAAAAACACATGGTTTTTGCTAAACTGTATTACGTGTAAGCTCGATGCAAAAAGAAGGCCAGAATCTTAGCAAGTGACCACTCAAGTAAAAAAACAACTATTTAAGGGAACCTACATTGGGATTTATATGAGGTATTATATCAAGTGTGATTTTTCTAGTGACATTTACATAAGATAATTACATTGGAATTTACACGAGTGACTGCGGAGCATTCCAGTTTGGAATGAGAAACATGTCAGGTAGATTGCAATCACATTAAAACAAATCATATATCAAAGCAGGAAGAACTAAATGATAGCTATGAAAGCTATGCTGTTTGATAAAGAACAAATATAGAGGGGTATTTTTCGTTTTGTTTTTTAGCCTGATTTCTTGGTTTGTGTGGTTTTTCTGATTTGGTCTCTTGGCTTTAGTGGCGTTTGGTTTTTATGACTCATAAAGTGCGCTGCAATTGTTTTTGCGGTTTTTGTGTTTTTTCGGCTTTTGTAGTTTTTGTAGCTGTTGTGGTTTTTATGGTGTGTGGCTCTTGTGGCTCTTGGTTTCTTCGCCCTTTGGGGTTGTTCTGGTTCGTTGGCTTTTGCGGTTTCTTGGTTTTCGTGTTTTTCCCTCTCTGAGTTTATATGCATGTGTTTGCGAGAGGGATTAACAGATGTTTTTAACAAGTGTCCTAACTTGCCTTTTCCCAGTTCTGAAAACAGTATTTCAGGACACTTGTTGAAATTTATTGTCCAACTATTTCTACTTGATTTGTGTTTCACAACAAATAATCTGTGGGGAAAAAGGGGTGCTCAGTTCTTCATTTGAACTTGCATGGGACCAATAGGAAAACCAAAACAGATGAACGGTATTTCAGAAGAGATTCAATTTCACAGTGCCTTCATTTGGGTTTACTTGAGTTAGCATTCAGTTTACATGGCATGAGTGTTTGCACAGTGGACTCTATTTATTTGAGACTGATTTTAGGGACCCTGCATTCACTTATATAACTTTAGTTCAGACTGCGCTGGTGGCTGCGCTTGGACTTTATACTTGAGAACAATTCCAATGAATTTTATTTGAAAACAACTCCAAGGAACTTTACCCGAGAAAGAATCCAGTGAACTTTAGTTGGGAACAACTCCAATGAACTTTACATATCTGAAAAACGAACTTTACCTGAGAACATTTTTTTTAGACTGCTCAAGATGATATTGGGGTCACGTCCAGTTAACTCGGTTTGAAGCCATTTCCCTTGAAATTTTGGTCAATCCTATCTTACAGAAACAGTTTTCTTTTTAGATTCAACACGCCACCTGAATCTTCATGAGATGCCTCATCTCATCATCAAATGCAGTCAGCTTGTCATCTTGTCTACATGTTTCTTTTGGAATTCAATGTCATTACTTGTGAAAACATTAAAACTATACCAAATTACTTGCGACTTTCATTCTTAAGACTCATGTATTCCAACGCAGTTCAAAATTGCAAAAACACATGAAAACTATTTGGAGTTATCTTGAAAACAGGTTTTGATGCATTTTGATATTTACGTTGTGGTCTCACGTATAGACTCTTGTTTTTTTGGGGGGGTCACAACACATTTTTCTTGTACACCAGGCCTTCAGGAAATCCCTTTTGAATTTCTTATGAACTCCTTGTGAACTTTTATGATATTCTTTTGTTTTTTTTTGAAAAAATCTTTATGCAAGTCTTATGCAGTTCTTATGCATTTCTTATGCAATTCGTTTGCATTTCTTATGCAATTCCTATGCAGTTTTAAAAGCTTCATACACTTTTGCCAAAGCTTCATACGCTTTTGCCCAAAACGTATGAAGTTTTCAAAATTGCATAAGAAATGCATAAGCATAAGAAATTCATAAGAAATTCATAAGAAATGCATAAGCATAAGAAATTCATAAGAAATGCATAAAAAATTCATAAGAAAGCGCATAAAAACTGCAAAAAATGCAAAAGAAGTAAAAGGAATTCAGAAGAATTTCAATAGAAATGCAAAAGGAATGCATCAGAATTTCAGAGGAAGTTCACAAGAAAATATTGCCATTGTGGTCCAAACAAAATATGATGAAAAAATGGCATGCCTCATGAATTTCTTTTGAAATTATGCTGCTGTTCCTTTGCACTGTTCATGCAGTTTCTACCGCATAGAATTTTTCTCCAAAATTGATTCAAACCTCATCAAACAGCGAAAACGTTCATCACATGTTTACCATTTCTTCTCCAACCAGCTCCCTTCTTTTGCACAACACTGACTTCAACTGAATCTGAATTTGCCAAGACAGATTCCAGGAGATTTTGACCCAGCTGCTCAAGTAAAACCAAACCCAACCCATGTAAACCCTTCAAGGTCTTTTATAAGTATGCAACAAATAATTGCGATTATGTTTACAATATGTTACTATAGCTTTAGGCCTCCCCACCTTAAACCCTAACGCTCAATCAACATCAAGAAAAAACCCAAGCAAAATGAACAGGATTGAAACGCAATATCTCTACCTTTTATGATCACAAATAAATCTTAAGTAAGTTCATGTAAACCTTCAGGTGGGGATGTCTCAACATGAGGTGTCCTTTTTTCTTCTTTAAAGTGACATTTTAGGGGCTAAAAAGGATACCTTATTTGTTTGATGAATTTTCTTTAGAGTTAAAGTGTTTAGCTTTCAATTTTACCAGAAGTGTGGTCACTTGCTAGGATCCGGGTTTTACTTTAACATATAGATTAAGCGTCCAGATTACAGAAAAAATGCCGGGCGGTCTACAAAACGGAAGGAGACAGCCTGAGAATGTTTTTTTTTTGTGTTTTATACACCTGCAATGGATTAATTTGTTCTTTGCAGTCTCGCCTTTGCATCGTCTTTCCTTTTTGCAGCATACAACACCCCAAAAAGAACAAAAACAAACACACAAGAAACCCAGAAACCCCACCAAAAAAGAACACCAACCCAAGAAACCAAACAACAAAGAAACAAAACAAATTGCACACCCAAAACGGGGGAAGATGCAGAGAATTGGGTCCCGTCATATTTTTGTTTTTTTGGTTTCTTGTCTTTTTGGTTCCTTGTTTCTTCTGAAGGGCTGGCAGAACAAAAAAGTGGCAGGACCTAACCTTCTGCTACTTCTCCCAGCTTAGGGTTTGCAAATTTGTTTTTTGTTATTGTTTGCTGTGGGTCTGTGGTTTCATGACAAAACTGCGACAAAACCACAGAAATGTAGGTATCATCGTGGGAACTTTGTGGGTTTGGGACATGGATTGGGCAATTTTATGTCTGATTCAGTTTTGAAAATATGCCAAAAGACTATGCAAAACATAGGCAGCCAATCAATTTGTAGGATTGACTTTGCTATTGGCATTGTTCAGTCAAAACCTTAGGGCAACAACACCTGAAATTAGTCCATTAAATATGAAAGAACTAATTGCAGTCTTTGACCTACCCATGGAAAACTTTAAAACATGTTCAACTCAATATAAGAAATTTCAACATCCAATACATACAACAAATTTCCAAAACATGTACATATCAAAGCAGATGCATACAAAACACATATACACAATCACAGTTTCTCATCAGAAATTACATTGATTTTTAAATATTCCAACATAAACACGTTAGTAAGTGTTTTTCTAGCATAAGTGAATTGTGGTACATACGTAGATTTTACTAACACAAGGAAAATGCGTAAATCTACGTTAGTAAGTCCCAAAGTTTAAAGAAGTGCGCGCACCTAAATTCACTAGCTTTGCGGACTTATGGTGGTTGCTGGTGCATCTATGTTTGGTCTAATGGTTTTCACTTGTGTGGGAAGATTTAGGAGAAAGGATGAGAGCTATTACTCCTGCAGTTGAAACACAACTTACCTCAAACTAGCCTGGTTTCTTGATGTTACTCATGCCATTGTTTTTGAGTTTGATTGACTTTGCAGCTTGTCACTTTGCTTGATTTACTTGTGATGGCTTCTGTTCCTTCACATCAAACCACTTGTTCTTTTGAACAACCACCCGCACACACACACACAAGTGATATTTTTTGAAAACGGCACAATATTTATAGAGAAACTCGTCAGATGAAGACACATAGCTGACTTGAGAACATCATGTGAATATACTAAAATAACAGAATTTCAATTAAAAAAAGCTCACTATGAAATTTAGGTTACGACCTAAATTAATTTAGGTCGTAAAAACATAGATCAATTTGTGCACCTATTTTTTTGGGATTACGTAAATCAAGGCCCTAAGTAAATTTACAAATTTCGGAGACTCAGGGTACATATATATATATATATACATATATATATATATATGTGGTGGGATTTATGATGTGGTTTATGTAGGTAATGAGATTGGGCACCCACTGAGGCACCGAACTGTCGCAAAGACTGTTGCAAGGACCAATCGAGAAAAAAAAGTCCCTGTGCGGGACACTGCCTATACGGCAGACAAGCTACTGTTTGCAGCATCAGATCCTTAGTGGTCCTTAGTGATCCTTAGTCCAAGACTGTGTGCACATGAGCACTGTGATTGTATATAAATATTTCCTCAGGGCAAAAGTCCTGGTGAGATAATATAAGTATTATTGGTTTATATATATATATCTCTAGCACTGCATCTCTGCATGCGTTGTCTTTTTTGTTTGTTTATATGCGTTTGTCCGTTTGGCTCTTGCAAACCTACCCATTAGCTATCTTTTTCTATCTGTCTGGATCATCTAGATTTGGCTATCTATCAGTTGATCTATCTATTGATCTATCAATAGTTTTATCTATCAGTCTATTGACCTATTCGAGAACATGATTCATTAATATGAATATATATATATATTACACAGTATATTGTTCTATATTTATCATCTAGCTATCATCAGTCTGTATTCCTATTGTCAAACTATCTGCAAGTCACCTATTTCTGTAACCAGCATCTATATACTTCAATTTCAACCTGTCTGTACATACTTCTCCCCATATTTTTTTGTTTGTGTGTGAGTCTGTCTTGTTCTTGTTTGTCTGTTGTTTTTTTTCCAAGGACCTAGGTCCTGGTAAGTATACGTATGATCCAAGGATATAAGTCCTG
Organism: Cladocopium goreaui; assembly: GCA_947184155.2. NCBI lineage: Eukaryota > Dinophyceae > Suessiales > Symbiodiniaceae > Cladocopium > Cladocopium goreaui. Next base: position 37,372 of record CAMXCT020003005.1, on the reverse strand, counting down.
GTAAGTATACATATGATCCAAGGACGTAGGTCCTGGTAAGTATACATATGATCCAAGGACGTAGGTCCTGGTAAGTACAGTATACATATGATCGAAGGACATAGGTCCCGGTAAGTATACATATGATCCAAGGACGTAGGTCCTGGTAAGTATATGCATGATCCAAGGACAAAAGTCCTGGTAAGTATACATATGATCCAAGGACGTAGGTCCTGGTAAGTACAGTATACATATGATCCAAGGACATAGGTCCTGGTAAGTACAGTATACATATGATCCAAGGACATAGGTCCTGGTAAGTACAGTATACATATGATCCAAGGACATAGGTCCTAGTAAGTATATGCATGATCCGAGGACATAAGTCCTGGTAAGTATACATATGATCCAAGGACATAGGTCCTGGTAAGTGTACTTATGGTACAAATACATCATGGAAGGCATACACATACTATTATGAAGATAATTGTGGATGTGTACAAATGCAGGTATATGCACAAAGGCTGTGATGACCGAATTCAAAAGAAACAAGAACTTTTGGATTCCAGATGATTCCAGAACTCAACAACTTCAAATGCCAGTTAGTTATACACTGCACAGTTGACTGCACTCTTGGTGAGCAAGTTTACTTTAAGCTTGGCACTCAAAGCTGAACACAGCGCAGTTGGGGCCCTGTGCTCAAGCACTGATTCTGCCCACTCCCCTCCTCTTTAAAAAGCCCTTGGGGAAGGAACCTCTTGAAATGACTTGTTATTGAAACTTTGTCCTGAATTCCAGAACTCAAAAAAAACAAATGCAAGTGAGTGCACGAGAGTTAGAACGTAAATGAGCAGCCAGTAAATATGCAAGACTGAGATCCAGGCCCCTCTGAGCCAACAAGGGGTCTAGGACACCTGAGAAGGAACACTGTCTTAAAAAATCATTGAGACTCTTTGTCACCTTCCCTGGAAATCTCTGACATTGGGAAACTCTTGAATTAACAAACAGGTTTTGTACCAGAACTCAAGGAGCTGAAATCAAAAAGAGCTAAGTCAAGATTGAATGCACTCTTGGACATTTTTGGTGACTGTAGTAAGATTCCAAGGTGGCTATATGGGATAAATGGGGAATGCCAGAAAGGTGAAATAAAACCTTGCTCTTCCCAACATAACTTATATTTAATGTATTTATGAAATGCTAAGATTTTTTTGTCTTCATACACCACTTTCACATGAAGAAAGTCCTGGATTCCAAGACTAACCAACTTTAATAGGAAATGCCTTTAGGCACTGAAACCTGGGCTCCAGACTCCTGCGCACAAGTAAAAGTGATCCCCTCCCCTCAAACCGTCTTGCAACATTACAGATCACATTTAGTTGATTTAATTTTTTCATAACAAAAAACTTGATTCCAGCACTTGACAGCTTCAAAGTGATCTCATGCACAGTTGAATGCACTCTTGGTGAACAAATTGTTTTTAGATTAAAAACCCGAAGCTGAACAATACAAAACTGAGGGCCATGCTCCTGTGCTCAAGCAATGACTCTGCCCCCCCCCCTTCCCTCAAAATGTACAGAAGGAACCTCTTGAAATGACTGGACACTTTATTCAAACAGTTTCTCCATTCTGCAAATTAAGAACTTCAAATGCAAGTGAGTGCACGAGAGTTAAAACGTAATTGAATGCATCATTCCTTTTCCAAGTATGCAGTAGATACTTAAAACCTGAGATCCAGGCTCCTGTGAGCAAGCGAGGTGTCCAGGACACAGGAGAATGAACACTGAGAAAAGAAAAACATAGTTTTCATTGAGACTATTTGCCAAACCAGGATTTGTTTTACTATTGCTACAGAAAGTAGTTTACCAAAACAAAATTAACCTGCTAATGCACTGTATGAGGCTTCTAAGGGGCTTTAATGCAATTTTGCATGTCCTTGACATGGCAATGGGTGAATCCTGGAACCCAGGATTTTTGCATAGCAAATCGTTCTTTTTTCATACGAACATAAATTGTAAGGGGGTCCTTGGGGAGGGTAGAGTATTTTCCCATCATCTTGGCATTCCCCATTTACCCTGGGCATCTCACAAAACAAATGCAAAACCCACCAACATATTCAAGTTTGACTTAGTTGTTTTTAAATTTAGCTCCCCGATTTCCAAAATCCACATATAATATATATATATATATATTGCTATCATCGTAGTAGCGTTAACATAGCTTTTGGAGTTTCCAGGTCAGAACTGACAAAACCTGGTGATCAGAGCATGGCTGGATTTGACTTCATTAACAAATACCATCAAAAGTGGTGATCGGAGCATGGCTGGACTTGATCCCATCGAAGTATACATATCGAAATGAATTATCAGATTGTGATACGTTTTTATGTTTTCAATTTGATTTTACCCCAACATCGTGATCATTTGATGTTTTCAATATGATTTTACCTCAACATTGTGATGCATTTGATCAAGCCGGATTAAATAATGATACGATTTGATGTCAAAAAGATATTTAGCATTTCATCATTTGATGAAAGAACCCTGGGCTACTCCTAACGGGGCTATTCATAAAACTTGCTATCCTTTCCAAAAAAACGAGACAATTCCAGGGAAAAAAAACATAAAAACATCTAAAAAGTCAAAAAAAATATTCAAAAATCCAAAAAATAAGAAAAAACTGGAAAAACTGCAAAAAAACGTTAAAAAAAACACGAGAAAAAGAAAGCGGGAGTGAAGCGGGAGCGAAGCAGGAGCGAAGCGGGAGCGAAGCGGCAGGCAAGAAAACCATGGAAAACCGTGAAAAAACGTTGAAATCATCGAATCCGCTTCGTTCCCGCTCCGCTCCCGCTTCGTTCCGGCTCCGTTCCCGCCCGTGGAGTCTTAACGCTACCATGATCATTTCAATGTCTAGGTGCCAAGGGTTGTTGCCACGGGAAAATCACCAGAAAACACGCGTCGTGTATCAAGGTCAATTTACGCACCAAAAAATTCACCAAGTTGTTGCCACCAAAAAATCACCATGAAACCCGAGGAGTGTTAACGCTACCATGATCATTCCAATATATATACGTGTGTATACACAACCTGCTTGCTAGTTCAAGAGTTTCCTAATGTCAGAGGTTTCCAGGGAAGGCCCAGGACTCCATAACTATGATGTTTGGTGGTTTTATGGTATGTTACATTTCTATGGATGCAACGTTGTGTAGATATATGTGTTCATGTGCGTTTTATTTTTCATGCATTAGTGTGTGAAGTCATGCGAGATGTATTACCTAGTTTGCCACTGAAATGTGACATCATGTTTATGATTACATGCATGTTTATAAGTGCATGCATGTTTATAATTACATCATGTCCACATCTCAACTGTCACTTCCTCATGAACAAACTGTCACTTCCAATGGCTGTGGATTCCTTTCCTTCTCTCTCTCTCTCTCTCTCCTCCCTCTTTCTCTCTGTGGTTGCAAGACACGTGTCATCTGATGCCCTTTACCAAGTATCCTCTTCTTAATCAATCTTACTTTTTCACACCATATCCTTCCATAGCTCATATAAAATTCACCAACTATTCACCGACTATCTTTTACGACTACCATCCTCAGAGCTGCTTGAAAAACATCTTTTTCGCTCTCGGGCCAACCGTCGTCTAGTTTTTTTGCCGCAGTGTCACGGTGGCTTGAAGCTGCTTTGGGTGTGCTTGTGCGTGCGTAGTTATAGGGTGTTTTGGAATCTCGGGTTGCAGATCGCATTGGAATGGCTGCATGACTCTTGTCATCTGTGGTTCTGGTGTTGTTCTGTGCGTAGATAGGTGCAAGTTTGCGAGTTGATGCTGCGAACCGCATTGTAATGGCTGCATGATGTTGCATGGGCTATGTTTTGGGGAGGAAGCCGGAGCACGAAACCTTGTGTTTTTCCGTGAAAAGTGGCTGCAGGCGACGATGAAAGGTGTGTGCGACGGTTGCGGCTGCGGTCGGTTTGTCGTTTTTTTTTGCCGCAGTGTCATGGTGGCTTGAAGCTGCTTTGGGTGTGCTTGTGTGTGTGCGTAGTTGTAGGGTGTTTTGGAATCTCCGGTTGCAGATCGCATTGGAATGGCTGCGTCAAGGTTGCTTGGTGCCGCGGCTGCACGCGTAATACTTTTCTCTTTTGCAGCTGAAGATTCCAGATCGTATTGGAGTGGCTGCATCCAGGCTGCGACAGTGATTTGTCAGAAGATTGTCTCAATTTTGGCGCTAGTAAGTTTCCTTTTAAAAATCGTTTAAAGAAGTGCTTCAAAATCGTCTTTTTTTCGCTTTGGCGTCGAGATCCCGGTTTTGGAGCTGTAGTTTCCGACGTCGTTGCGCATAGTTCTATTATGTTCTATTGTGATTTGCAACTCATGTGCCGCGGCTGCATACGTAATACTTATTGTCTTTTGCAGCTGGATCTCGTAAATCGTATTGGAGTGGCTGCATCCAGGCTGCGACAGTGATTTGTCAGCAGATTTTCGCAGTTTTGATGCTAGTAATTTTCCTTTTAAAACTATTTTTTAAAAGTGCTTCAAAATCGTCTTTTTGTCGCTGTGGCGTCGAGATCATCCGGTTTTTGGAGCTGCAATTTCCGACGCCGTTGCGCGTAGTTTTTGTAACTCAGTCTCTGCAGATCGCATTGTAATGGCTGCGTAAGGTTACTTGGTCACAGAATTACTGGGAAGTAGTTTGTGCAAGCTTTGTAGTACACAGTAGTATTGGGAAGTGCTTTGTGCAAGCTTTGCAGTACAAAATAGTACTGGGAAGTGTTTGTGCAAGCTTTGTAGTACAAAGTAGTGCTGGAACGTATTTTGTGCAAGCTTTGTAGTACAAAGTAGTACTGGGAAGTAGTTTGTGCAAGCTTTTGTAGTACACAGTAGTACTGGTGCTTTGTGCAAGCTTTGTAGTACAAAGTATTACTGGGAAGTGTTTTGTGCAAGCTTTGTAGCACAAAGTAGTACTGGGAAATAGTTTGTGCAAGCTTTGTAGTGCAAAGTAGTACTGGGAAGTGCTTTGTGCAAGCTTTGTAGTACAAAGTAGTACTGGGAAGTGTTTTTTGCAAGCTTTGTAGTACAAAGTCGTACTGGAACGTGTTTTGTGCAAGCTTTGTAGTACAAAGTAGTACTAGGAAGTGCTTTGTGCAAGCTTTGTAGTACAAAGTAGTACTGGGAAGTGCTTTGTGCAAGCTTTGTAGTACAAAGTATTACTGGGAAGTGTTTTGTGCAAGCTTTGTAGTACAAAGTAGTACTGGAACGTGTTTTGTGCAAGCTTGGTAGTACAAAGTAGTACTGGGAACTAGTTTGTGCAAGCTTTGTAGTACAAAGTATGACTGGAAAGTGCTTTTTGCAAGCTTTTGTAGTAGACATCAGTACTGGGAAGTACTTGACATGAAAATAGCCAAGACAAACTTAGCTGACATATGGGAAGACATGGAATGAGATGAGAAGAGCTCAGGTGAGATGAGTTGAGATGAAGTGCAAGTGTGAAGTGTGGAGTGTGGGGTGTGAAGAGTGCAATGTGAAGTGTGAGGAAAGTGTTTGCATTGTACCGGGGTCACGCGCAGGTCATGTTCTTGGACAGCAACACTGCAACAGCTTCGCACAAAGCACGCACGCACGGGCCTGGCTGGCGCACGGCGCATGCAAGTTCCTTAGTCGTACTGGGAAGTGATTTATGAAAGCTTAGATGACATATGAGAAGAGATGAGATGAGAAGAGATGAGCTGGGATGAGGTGAGAAGAGCTCAGATGAGATGAAGGGTGCAGTGTGAAGTGTGGGGCAAGAAGAGTGCAGTGTGAAGTGTGGAGTGTGAAGTGTGAAGTGTGGAGTGTGAAGTGTGAAGTGTGGACTGTGAAGTGTGAAGTGTGGACTGTGAAGTGTGAAGTGTGGAGTGTGAAGTGTGAAGTGTGGAGTGTGCAGTGGGAAGCGTGCAGTGTGAAGTGTAGAGTGTGAAGAGTGTGAAGAGTGTGAAGAGTGTGAAGAGTGTGAAGAGTGTGTGAAGAGTGTGAAGAGTGTGTGAAGAGTGTGAAGAGTGTGAAGAGTGTGAAGAGTGCAGTGAGAAGTGTGAAGTGCGAAGTGGAGCTTCAAATGTGACATGTGAAACAGGACACCACTTTCGCAGAGTGCACGCACGCACGGGCTTGGCTGGCGCACGGCGCATGCAAGTTCTATGGATGAGAAAGGTCTTATATATATCTTTAAGGCAACTTCCGCCCCGCCTCGTGCGGGTAGTACTGGTACTTATGCATTATATTTGCTAGCATTGATGGAGAGAAAGAAGGGGATATTGTAGGTGGCGAAGCTACTAGTAAGTGGGATGAAAGTCTAAGTAAGTGGGATGGTAGTCATTTAGATACATATTTTGTGGCTATTTATTTGCGCATATCCAACAACAACAACAAAAGCAACAACAGCCATAACAACAATAAACACAATAACAACAACGATCACAACAGCAAGCATTTTCAACAACAACCATCACAACAACAACCATCACAACAACAACCATCACAACAACAACCATCACAACAACAACCATCACAACAACAACCATAACAACAACCATAACAACAACAACAACAACAGCAACAACAACAACAACAACCATCACAACAACAACCATCGCAACAACAACAACAACAACGACAACAACAACGACAACAACAACAACAATAACAACAATCACAACAACAACCATCGCAACAACAAACATCGCAACAACAAACATAATAAAGAAACAACAACAAACATTACAAACATAGACAGCACAAAAACAAACATAACAGCAACAAACGTAACAACAACAAATGCGACAACATAGAAGGTTCCAGCTCCCAAATTCTACAAATAGCACGCAAACTGAAAGGTTCCTGCGCGCAAATGCGGCAAATAGCATGATAAATAGAAGGTTCCTGCGCCCAAATGTGGCAAATAGCATGCAAAATAAAAAGTTCCAGCGCCAAAATGCTGCAAATAGCATGCAGCATGGAAGGTTCAGCTCCAAAATGCTGCAAATAACACGCAAAATGAAAGGTTCCAGCTCCAAAATGCTGCAAATAGCATGCAGCATGGAAGGGAAATGGCAGGATAGATGCAGGGGACGGAAAACAGAACAGATCAGGAAAAAAAAACCCATGGGCAGGGGAAAAAAAAACCGGCGAGATTCGGCACCTGTTGTGAAGGACAGCCAGAAGATCAGCTCCGGGTTATGGTGGATTTGCTTGGGGATGTGTCGGAACGAGCTGTCACTGTGGAGGAGGTCACGGCCTCGCATGCGCACGCGCATGTCGGTCTCGCGTGCGCACGCGCATGCTGGTCTCGTGTGTGCACGCGCAGTACTTGCACGCCTATTTTTTCTTGCGCCGGTCCACGAAATGACGCCTCCGCGTCTACCTACGGGCATTGTCCCGGGTTCTTTTGGAGGCTCGCCTGTGCACGCTGTCGCCTGTCTGGGAGCTTGCAGATGTAACAAATCAGGCTCGTCTGTGCATGCACTCGGCTTGTCTCTAGATGCTTTGGCCTTCCCCAGCTGTTCTGCTCCGCATTCGATTGCCTGTGCATCGTTCTCTCTGTGCATCGTTCTCTCTCTCTGATGCCCTCCTCGTTCAAAACGGACCTCTTCACTCTGGCTGTGCTCCGCCCAATGGGGCTCTTTGTCTGCTTGGCTGTGCTCCGTTGTTCTCCGTCTGGTTCCTTGTTTTGCTTACTGAGCGGCCCGAATCCTTCGAAACAGACGTGTAGTGCACCAAGATGCCATTTTGGCTCAAGGTGACAGCTAGGTGTTGCACATGATGTGCATGGTTGACCGGTTGCAAGTGTGCACCGCGTCTATTTAGCTGCAACCTTGTGTTTTTCGCGCGTTCTATTCTATTTTCTTTTTGCTGTGTGGCAGGATGTCTGTCACGGATGCATCCTTTGAGCAATCATGTGGTCATATTGGTACCACCGCCAAAGAGCAGTGGATGCAGTTGCCATCAGCCTTACGGCGCGATCTGGGTAGCGAATTTTGCCTGCCTGACCCTGAGTTCCTGTACAATGTTTGCCTGGATGACTTGGACCGACATTCCCTCGTATCCCACTATGCATCGGATGCTGCCGAACTTGAATTTTTCACATCAATCTTGAAGACTTTGCAGGTTCAGTCTTCTGCTGCTGCTAGCTTGTGTCGAAAGCGGCGTGCTGCAGTGCACCCTTCTTTGCAATGGCTTGCTGTTTGTAAACAGCCGCGCATGGTCGAAACTGTCGTGCCGCCAGTAGATTCCTTGGAGTGGCTTTGTCATCATTCTGGTGCTCACAAGCGTGCTCGGATTCGTGTGCCCAAAAATTGCCCTAACAGCCGAGCAGATGCTGAGTTGTCTTCTCAGCTGCGTTGGCAGCGCAAGTTGGCTACTATTTTGATAGATTCTTGCGCGCCTGCTTTATCCGGAGCGACTGGGCAGACTGGTGAGCTGCGAGCTTTGCGTTTGGCTGGCAACACCCGCAGCAGCACCTTAAAGAAGCATATCCAGATGTGGCACCGATATAGCAAGTGGCTGCATGCAGCCTACCAGCTGCAGTGGCCGACCACTTGTGACATGGTACTTGACTTTCTTGAGGAACTTGCTGCTCAGCCGTGTGGCAAAACTGTTCCGGAAGCATTTTGCGCCACGCTGCAATTCATGGAAAGAGTGGCTGGTATCGCCTTGGAATTTCGTTTAGGGAAGCAAACGGCAGTCCTGCGTACAGTTGAGCAATTGTCCGCGCAGTTGGAAACCGGTGCGCCCCCATCTAGGAAGGCCAGACCACAACCTTTGATTCTAATCCTGGCTTTGGAACTCTGGGTTATGAACATCAGCGCTGCTCGCTACACACGTGCTTTTGCATGGGCAAAGCTTGTTAAATTTTGGTCTTCTTCTCGCAGCGACGATTTGTTGGGTCTGGTCCCGCAGTGCCTTCACTTTAGCGGCCGGGGGTTGTGTGGCTTACTACAGCGTACAAAAACAAGCGGGCCTGGAAAAAAGGTAAAGTGGCTTCCGATTTTTGTTGATCGCGATGCTTCTTTTGCAGGTGTTCCTTGGTTGGAAACTGGCTTTGCTCTTTGGCAGGAGGAAGGCATGTGCTTCGAACGAGACTATTTGGTGCCTTTGCCGACCAAAAATCGCGAATCCTGTGTCCAATTTATGGCTGACTATACGGCAATGTGTGCTTTGTCCAAAGAACTCTATTGCTTACTGCGCCGTCCCGTTTTTCAGTGGCAGCAGTGGAGCTTGACAGATGAGCCTCTTTTGATCGCCCCATCTGCTTGTCGGGCATGGACAGAACATAGCGAGCGTTGCTGGTTAGCCAGCGTGGCTGCTGTATTAGACATAGGGCGCGAGCGGCGTGAAGTTCTGGGCCGCTGGCGTGTAGCCTCCTGTTCTGATGAATACATCCGGACTGCGCAACGTGTGGTCAGCCAAGTTCAGCGTGCAATAGTTGGGGGGGTCCTCAATGACACGGAATGGCAGCTGCAAGAAATTGGCATTAAAGATTTGGAGATACATTTGAGACAGGCAGGTGAGTCTGATTCATTGATTTACAATCAACTTTGTGCATTCGACTTGAGCTTAGCGGGTTGGTGTGGCCCTGTTCGACCCATTGCCGCGCATGCTGCGCCCGATTCGCCAAAGCCTATGGAGAATGCGTGCAATGTAGCTGAAGTATCCGCAGTAGCAGTAGGTAGCACTGAAGATATTTCACCCGCCGAACCAGTTTTGCCTCGAGGGGTCGTAGCTGCTGAGGGCCCCAACCAAGAAACCTTCCGGTACTTTATTTGTATCACAAAAAACCGGCGCTTGCGTAGGCTTCATCGTTGGGATGGCTGTGGCACCAAGCCAGCGTCATGTTCAGTACAGGTTGAAGGTATTGATTGTCTTGACGGCGTCCAGTATGATGCAGCTTGCAAACATTGCTGGCCCCGTGGACAGAAGCCAGGTGTTGAGTCAGACGAGGATGACTCAGGCTCTTCGTCAGACAGCACAGATGGCAGCCTAGCATCTGGTGATTAATATGTGTTTTAGTGGCCAAGTCCGCTAGGTGTACACACGTGCTTGCTGAAAGGGGACCAATGTTTGGCCCTTTGCCATTGCTCGTAGCTAACGCAAAGTGGATTGTGTTAGGACTTTGAGCAAGATTGGCAATGGTTTTCATCTCATGCTTGAGATTTCTCTGAAGTTGGCCAGAGCTGCTTTCTAATTCTGGTTGCTAACACAATGGTGGTTGTGTTATGGCTTCATCTCATGCTAGAGATTCCTTTCATGTTGAGTTGGGATATGTTCATCCGCCAACTTTGATTTCTACACTTGATCGCATGTGTTTGTTCCGGCCGGGGCACGTTCTTTAGCGCGGCATGCTGCATGCGCTATGTTTGCTTGGCCAGCTTGTGATCATTGTGTATGTTCTTCAATTACGTCAATTGAGCTTGTCAACTGTTGACATCATGCCTTTGATTTCTTTATCTGATGAAGAGCGCTCAGCAGCGTTGAAGGCTGCATCACCTGACTTGAAGTACCACTTGTCTGAGGTGAAAGTCCCTGTGGAGGTGCAAGCCGCTTTGTTCCACAAAGGCTTTGTGGATTTGCAGCTTTTTGCCGGGCTGGATGAATCCCGCTTGGAAGTGCGCAATGCTCTTGCTGTTGAAATTGGCTTAAAGCACGACGAGTGCACCGATGCCCGCCAAAATGTTGCCCGGCTATTATCTGCATGGGAATCTTCTCGTGCGCAGCTGGTGGCTGAGGACAAGATGAAGGCTGAAAGCAAGCTCGGCCAAACGCCTCGGATTGTGCAGTGCTCCGAGATGGCAGCTTTGCGCAAAGCGGTGGAGGCTGATCTTGGCAAGTTACAGGACGATGAGGTCCCTGCCAAGTCTCTGATTGCCACCAAGTTGGAACAGATTGAATCTGGCGACCTACGTGCCGAAGACTTACGTGAGGTCCTTTGCGTGGAAGACACAGATGTTGATCTCTTTAGTGGCATCATTGAGCATGGCACCGGCAATCTCAAGATCAAGCCGGGGAAGGCGAGCATTGCTATGCCATCAACTCCAGAAGAGTTGAGGCTACGACATCGCCGCATTGGCATTGCATGGCTGATGGTGGGTTCCAAGCACAAGAACCAATCCTGGATCACGCCTGCCTTGTTGGAAGCGTTTCGCCGTTTTTCTGACCATATTGTGGGCAGGCACATTGCAGGTTTTCCGATCATGGCCCAGGGAGTGACAAGGCACCCAGCTTGGAATTTGGTGTTATCTTATGAGCTAGAAGTACGCAAAAGGGCTTACAAGCAGCTGCGCGATGGCAAGCATTCATCTTTGCAAGAAGCTTTGGAAGATGCGTGGAATTCTGCTGAGCTGATCAACAAGCATTTTTTGGTTCCTCTGACTGCATCTGCTGACTTCTTCAGCACGGCCAGTCACGGTGAGGTGTTTACTGCCCATGGCAAAGGTAGTGGCAAGCATGGGAAAGGCAAAGGCAAGGGCAAAGACAGGCGTTTGGTCTCCAAGCAGTTCCTCAAATCTAGATCGGAAGAGGGTAAAAGGCTTTGCTTCAGATTCAACAATGGCACATGCAAGGAAAAACATTGCTCTTTTCACCATGCTTGCCAAATCTGCCTTGGAGAAGGCCATGGGAAGAAAGATTGCCCGAGTCATCCAAAGAGCATGTTGCAGTCACCAGCTTGAACGGCTGCAGGGGCCCAACCGGCTGATGGGCCCCGCCAGGAATCAATTTTGTCAGCCGAAAAAGTCAGTGCCGCGCTTCCCTCGCCTGCGGTGGGGCATTCATGTTCGGGACAGCGCGTCAGCTCTAGTGTTGATACAGATTTGCTTGATGGTGAAGAAGAGACAGCATGGTTTCATCAAGCAGTCGGTGGCTGCGGACCTCCTTTGAAGTCACACATGATGGGTAAAAGCAAACCATTTGTTGACGGTAGTGGTTTGTGCTCGCCCGGACGGTGGAGCCCATGCGCTCGTCATGTGAAGCCGATAGGTGCGCAATGCTTTGCAGGTCTGCAGACAGTGTTGGACAAGCACACGGACGGGCGTAGACTTCTTTTTGAGTTGGCTTGCAAAAAAACATGTGGACCAGCCTTTCCCTGCAGCACTGGTGAAAGAAGCTAGGGAGGCTGTCAAAGGCATTCTGAGAAAACATGGTGCGCAGCTTGATTTAGATGCAATTCCAGAGCGACAGCCTTTCCATCTTGCTTTGCTTGAAGAGTTTCTGCGTCTCTGCAACGATCCTGATGCTTCAGCGTATTTTTCAGGCAAGGATTCATTTGCTGCGGGCGTGTCTTTAGGTGTGAATCAGAAGATGCCGCGAACTCCAGCTGTTTTCGAGAAAAAATGCTAATGGCGTGCCTATGACGGGGAAACTACAGCAGCGGATGTTTTCCGGAACAACTATCCTGGCGCGGCAGAAAATGCAAAGGCGATTGAAGCACAATTCGTAGAAGAAGCCAAGTTAGGTGCGATGGTGAAGATGGAAGTTGAGGAGGCGTCAAGGATCTATGGTGAAAATTTGAGGGTAGCTTCGCTTGGTGCAATCCGGAAAGCTGATGACAGCTTCCGTGTAGTCCATGATGGAGCACACGGCATAGGGGTCAATGGTAATATCAAGGTGCGTGACCAGATTGCATGCCCAAGTGCAGGTGATTTGCGGCAGGTGCTACAGGTGCTGGAGAAGCCGACTTTTGTTTTGACAGCAGACATCAAGCGCGCGCACAGGCTTGTGAAGATCAAGCCAGAAGACTGGGGGCTGCAAGCATGTAGGACAGACGAATCTTCTTCATTTGTCTGGCTGAATACTGTAGGCACTTTTGGCGTTGCGTCAGCTGCAGTACATTGGTCGCATCTTTTCAGTGGAATACAGCGGGCGGTGTGCTATTTAACTGGTACTTTGAAGCTGTTTCTCCTCACCTATGTTGATGACTTGCTGTTCATTACACAAGGGAAAGCTGCAACGGATGCAATTGTAGTTGCTCTTCTGTTTATGGTAGTCTTGGGCGTTCCCCTCAGCTGGCATAAGTGCAAGGGGGGCACACAGGTCGAATGGGTAGGCTACTACGTGGATCTGGAACAGAAGTCTGTTGGTATTAGTGAAAAACGTGCAGATTGGATTTGCAACTGGGTTGAGACAACTGTGGCAGCAGGCGTGGTGAAATTGCATGACTTTTCTGCAGTGCTAGGTCGGCTTTCTTTTGCAATGGCGGCAATTGAGCACCTCAGGCCTTTTCTGGGGCCACTGTACGCATGGTCTGCAGCCCTGGAAAACGTGGTTCATGCTCGCTTGCCTAAAGCTGTTATCTACATCTTGCGTTTCATTGAACATATGCTGAAACATGGATGGCGTACTCGCCCAGTGGGACCTCTGCAAGAAGCTCGTAGGGAATTATTCAGGGCAGATGCAAAAGCCGAAGGTGAAGTGATTTGCATCGGTGGCTGGGCAGTTGAGGACGGTCCGGATACAAAATCATGTAGATGGTTCAGTGAAAGGTTGACGCGGTCAAATGCACCTTGGGCTTTCTTGGCTGGGGAATCTTTCCGAGCCATTGCATCACTGGAATTGTTTGCCACCTTAGTGAGCCTGGTCCTCTTCAAGCCTGCGTGCTACAAAGGTTCAATGAAAATTTCAGCTGGAACTGATAACTTGGGAAATACACATCTCATCGCTCGGTTGATGAGCACCAAATTCCCATTGTGCGCTATTTTGATGGAAGTGGCGGCAGTTCTCATGGACGGCAATCATGATCTGCAGTTGGAATGGCTTCCTCGTCTCCAAAACCAGGAGGCAGACAATCTCACAAATGAGATTTTTCACGGTTTCAGTGAGGATCGCAGGCTGCGATTTCGTATGGAGGAGTATGAAGGTTTAGTCTTACAGGCAATGTTGAATTTGTGCATGGAATTGTACGAGGACGTGCGGAAAGCACGTGACCGCAAGGTGAGCCAGACCAAGCGGGTGAAGACTGGCGAGCCTCTGCGTGTGAGAGACCCTTGGGGCTGAGAGTTGATAGGTAGAAACCTGCTTGCCGAGTCAAGCGATTCAACCGTACCATAATATATTATTTGAGGCATGGGTCGCCTGCGGTTGGGAGTTAGGTGAGCGCCCATGCTGGGTTGCTTTGCACATCTGTAGGACATGTGTTTTGTCCTACATGGTCTATTTTGCCTCTGGCCATGTCTTGGCTATATGACATATGGTATGTCTTATGGTATATTAATTCCCACACCGCTAGAAAAAAGAAGGGCGAGTCATTGTGCGTGTCATCTAAGGCTAGGGTTGGCTGGGCGGTAGTTCTAACTAGAGTAGAAGTCCCGTGTAGTGCACCAAGATGCATCGAAAGGGGACTGGCGCGATAGTTGAAACTTTTCTTCTTGTTTGTTTGTCCTGGTTTTAAGTTGATTGGTTCTACATTGCTCCAGGTGACAGCTAGGTGTTGCACATGATGTGCATGGTTGACCGGTTGCAAGTGTGCACCGCGTCTATTTAGCTGCAACCTTGTGTTTTTCGCGCCCCGCCCTCTGCCACCCTACGGCGCGTGAGTTAGGTGAGCGCCCATGCTGGGTTGCTTTGCACATCTGTAGGACATGTGTTTTGTCCTACATGGTCTATTTTGCCTCTGGCCATGTCTTGGCTATATGACATATGGTATGTCTTATGGTATATTAATTCCCACACCGCTAGAAAAAAGAAGGGCGAGTCATTGTGCGTGTCATCTAAGGCTAGGGTTGGCTGGGCGGTAGTTCTAACTAGAGTAGAAGTCCCCTCCCCAGCTCTACTTTTGGGTGCTTACCGGTTTCAATCTTCCAAAGTGGACCTTTCAAGTGGTTCTGCGTCTGGCTTGCTTGCTTCTGTTTCTATCTGTCTGCCACACAAAACGATAGCAGAGCGTCCAAAAGTGGTCCGAACGCGTGGTGCTTTTTAACATGTACACTTCCACATGTGCTTCCCGGCACAGCAGCGTGCATTTTTTTCGACATTGGTGTGTGACAAAAATGTGTGTGTGTGAAATATGGTGTGTGACGAAGAGGTGTGATAAAGAGGTGTGTGAAAGATGGAGTTGAAAGATGGTGTGTGACAAAGTTGTGTGTGAAAGATGATGTGTGTCAAAGAGGTATGTGAAAGATGGTGTGTGACAAAGTTGTGTGTGACAAATTTGTGTGTGAAAGATGGTTTTACCGCGCCACTTTGTCACACACATACACATACATACATACATACATACATACATACATACATACATACATACATACATACGTACATACATACATACATACATACATATACGTACATGCATACTATCTTTTCACATACTTACACTTACACACAGTCTTTCACCACGATCCTACTCACAGGAGACTATTGCTTCTTCACCTTGCTTCTTCCAGAGTTTGTCATATTGATTGGAGTCTTGTTGAGAAGCTTGATCCACATGCTGTTGTTAGGATTGCGTTGTTGCTGAAGCATGTCAAAATTCCACACCGTCGATTGAAGGCAAAAAAACGGTTGGATCCTTGGTTAGTGGCCCGCGGCTACTTTGATACCAAAGTTCGGCTGACTGAAGTTACAAACCAGCCGGCGGCCGACTATGCCAAGCATGTCTTGTCCATTTGCATGAAATCAATTTTGGTTGTTCCGATTGCTTGTGTTAGGCTTTGGACTTTTTCTAGATTCAAAATTGTTGTGAAGAAACCACGTACTTTCATGGATTCTTGGAAGCATACCACGGTTGCTAAAGAGCACGTTCCGACCATGGAGTTGCATGATGTTTGTTTCCTTGGGCCGTCAGTGCGGCAAATTGAGAAAGACTGGAAAATTGAAGTTCGACCGGCTTGCTTAGATGATGAGCTGCGAAGTTGTATTGACGCAGTCCTCCTGCATTTTGGTGATGTTCCTGCGGCGTGTGTGCAATCTTTGTCGCGGTTTTTGCTTGGTGCTGCTCCTGTTCCTGGTTCTGTAAAGCAGCGATGGGCCTATATCAATGACACGGTTGACTTGTACGAGGCGTACAGTGCTGATTTTCATTTTGGCCCACTAGAAGTCGTTATCCCTGATGATAAGGCAAAAAAATCAGGCTGGATCATGCCAAGATGGGCTTATATTCAATTGCTTTGTACCTTTTGCATGTTGGCGCATACATGGACTTTGTTGACTGTGGACGTTGAGGCAGCCAATGCGGCGCTGTGCAGGAAACTTTTGGAAATTTTGGGTGATGATCTGTTCAAAAGAGTTGGTTTATCAATGCAATTTTTACTGGTGCCATATGTGTACGGAACTATGAAGAGTAAGTGCTGGAATGCTGGTGTCAAGATTTGTCAGAAGAGTGGGCATTCTTGTATCCGGAAGATTGTCTCCTACTTTGCGTGGCCTAAAAAACATGTTTGGAGATCGGCGCATCGAGCTTTAGAAACTATTGCGAAACAGTTTGGTGATACAAGATGAGATACCTGGTCACTTGCGGATGCTTCAGAACGACTGAGGCAAGGAATGCACAGTTTGACAAGTTCAAGTGGAACATGTTACAGATGTGGCCATGAATTTTCAGGATGTGCAGGGCTGGTTGCAGATGCGGGGCAATGCTTTGAAATGATCCAAGCCCAGGAGGCAGTGAGTGAGGCCCACGTGTTGCTGCGCAGATTTCAGACCATATCTCAGTCAAGCTATGTTACGATCCAACGGTCTAAGAAACGGGTTGGCTGGGTCGGCCGCAGCAATCCGCACAATCCAAGAAAGAACCAAACTTGGGATGTTGCAGAGTTGTATCGGCTTTTTGCCGCGGCTATGTCTGTTGATTTCGCCAGTGTTTGTCAGCGTGTGTTTCGTACAAAAGGTGTTCCCATCGGTGGCCTCATGTCCAAAATTGCTGCCACCATTGTTCTTGGAGCTCAAGAGCGTCGATGGCTCTATAACCATGAAAAAAGGGCCTCGCATGGTTTCGCTCCCGGATTTCCATGGCATCATGCTGTTTGTCACTTGCCCTTCATCGATGATGTAATTTTGCTTAGCAGATGCTATTGTCGTTCTTGTTTAGCATGTCTTTTGGATCTTGTGTATACTGTGCCTTTTGATTGCCTTCCGGAAGTAGATATGCAGCTGGCTTGGTTGGATATGCGTGTTGATTTGGCTTCATGGACTCTAGGGCTCAATGTTAAAGTTCGCAGGCTGCCCCGTGAGTGGGGGTCACATCCTTCATATGTGAAGAGTCTGCTTTGTTGCACTTTTCGGCGTTGGCTTGATATCCGGCCTCCAGTGCTACAATGGCAGCGTGCCTGTTTGTCCCTCCTTGTGGATTTCCGGCGGTCTGGGTGGTCCAGTAGAGGCATCACGAGATCTTTGTTTTTGATTGGAAATAAGGAATTTGAACAATTCATATTGTTTTGCCGCATTGCTTGGAAAGAGATTTGCCAGTGACCTTGCTTTTCGCTTTCCTGTAGTTGCTTTGGCTTCTGTGCTGTAGAGAGTGTGGACCGGTGTCAACTATGGGCAGCCTTGGTGTTATCATAGTGCTTGCGTGTTCTACCAGTGCATGGGCAGGATGGAATGACAGCAAGGGTGCTGGGAACAGATATGGGCAATGGTACCGGGGCAAGCCTTATTACCAGCACCGTTATGGTGGCAAGGGTGGCTCCATGCATGACGGAAATTCTATGAATGATTCCATGGCTATGTTGGCACAGTTTCTGGAGAAAAAATCCAAGTCACGGAAGAGCCGTCGTGACAAATCTTCTTCCAGGTCACGGTCCAGTTCGGCGCGTGACAAACGTGGGAAGCGCCGCGCACATTCTGCAAGCCGTGAGTTGAGAGAACTGCGCAGATACAGAGAGGAAGCTGAAGCAAGCAAAAAAGCGGCTGAAGAGAAACTACTTCGTGAACGAGAACTCCAGGACCTCGAAGCACGGATCCTGAAGAAGGTTACTTACCATCAGCCAGCCCCGAAAAAACCATCAGGTGTGTCTGCTTCGAGCCGTGGGCCAGAAAATGGTGAACGCAGTGTAGAGTATGAACTTCAGCCTTTGGCCTTGAAAGCCATTGATTGGATCATGGAGAAAAGCATTGATGTCTCAGAGGAAAAGACCTGGCAAGGAATTGAAGAGCAACTGTCTTCCTTGGACAATGGCACCCTCAAGGATTTCTTTGCAAAGCACATTTCGGAGTCGAACATTCCAAGATCCAAAGCGCAGAAGGTCTCCCAGTTTTTGGAGTTTCTGATGGCCGAAGTCCACTGAATCTCGCCTTGCCGGGCTGTACGCATGGGCAATTTTTTCTCTTTCTTCCTGGTTCTTGCACTGGGCTTTGCATGTGGCATGCTAGCTGCCCCGTCTTGCAATTCCTGGGGGCCTTTTGCCTATGTGTCAGCCGTGAAAGTCCTGGTGTGGGACTACTCTTCCATCACTTTGGCCTTCCAATACTGGACAGGTACACCTTTGTATACAACGCTTTGTGCCAGCATAGCGGTGGTTGCCGGCTGTGTGATCAAGCTTGTCTGGTATTCTGTGCTCAGCGATGGAAGCCTAGTTCCAGCCCAGAGGCAGGAACGGGGTATGGCAATTCGAAATGGTGGAGTCAGAGTGTTGCTTGGTGATGTTTCGCACGAAGCTGAGTTTGCGCCACAATGCCTGCTAAAGTGCTGGCATCAAATTCAGCATAATTAATACCACCCACTCACTGCGCAATTACTTTGGGAGGGTTCAATGTGTGACTCCGCGCTTTTGAATCCGTGTCGTACCATATTTTAATTTCCATGCATCCATATATCCGTAGTTGAGGCTTAGGTCGACGCTCCAGCCGCGAAAGCGGCGCACACTAGTGGGTCTCAACAAAACGATGTGCCGCTGCCATGGTTTTTGATTTTGCATTTTTTTGATTTTGCATTTTAGTATGTGTGTACATGAGTTCCTTATGGAGTGGATGGAAAAATTCAAAGTTGAGTTGTTGTAGTGTGCCAGCAATGTTGACTGCTGCTTTGGGAATTGAGGAGATGAGGGGTCGACGGGGTCTGGAAAACAAGTTATTATTCTATCTGTTGAAAACACTGGTAAAACACAGGAAAAATGATGCTTTTAAAGTTGATTTCCCTAAACATATATATTTTAGGTCTTGGATAATTCTATGTGTAAAATTTGCCCAGCTATAAATTTTGCATCATTTTTTGTGTTATTTTCAAATCAATGAAATTTTGAATATTCTATCTGCCTGTTACTTAATATATGTTTTGGTGAGATAGATGCAAACAAAAACTGTACAATTAGAAACCGCTGAACATGTGAATATGTGAAAAAAAAGGATGAACTGACATGAGGTGGATTTGTTGATCTGGGTCATATGTGAATTCTGTTCAAAATGCAATTTAAAAAAAATGTCCAAAATCAACAGATAGAATATTCCACTGGATCATCCCACACAAACTAATCTTATGTCACAGTATGAGTGTGTTTGATGGTGTGCCAGCTCTGCTGGCTACCATCACTGATTGGAGTCTGGTTGTTGTGTTTCATGTGATGCTCAACTGAATTTGAATAGTTTCTTAGCTTTATATTAATTTTATATAAATATATATAACATATCATATATATATATATATATTTCAAAATTGAATAAATTCATTGAGTTTTTCTTCTAAAAACGATATATATACGTATGATATATTGATACTTTTGATTAGTTTCTTAGAATATCATTTTTATGTATATTTCAAGTTTGAAGAGTTTCTTTAATTTTCTTTCAAAAAATGTGTATACATATGAAATAATGATATGTTTGCTTAGTTTTCTCAATATATATATATTTATTATATATTTCAAGTTTGAAGAGTTTTCTCGAGTTTTATCCTATAAAAAACAATGTATTTGTATAGGATATGTTCATAATTTTGATGGGTTTTTCTTAAATTTCTATATTCCATATTCTATCTCTTGATTCCCCCCC
The DNA here is from genome assembly GCA_947184155.2 of Cladocopium goreaui. Taxonomy (NCBI): domain Eukaryota; class Dinophyceae; order Suessiales; family Symbiodiniaceae; genus Cladocopium; species Cladocopium goreaui. Next base: position 17,452 of record CAMXCT020003005.1, on the reverse strand, counting down.
TGCATGCGAAATCCACATTCTATCTCTTGACCATATCATTTTAAATATTCTATCTGCTGGATCCTTACTATATAACCTATATATATATATACACATGTTGTAATGCCTTGGAGTGTTCTAAGGGTGGGGCTCTCCACAGCTGATTGATAACTTTGGGTTCATATAAATACAGTTCTGTCAATAGATCATTAAAGATATATATATATATATGTATATATAAATATATATACGTATACATATATATATATATATGTGTGTGTGTGTAAACCCTTCTAGCACAGGGAATGGTTAACTACACATGCAGGGGGGCAAGGCCTTCAGTGACTACCTTGCCCAACGAAGCTGTGTCACTGAAGGGGAAGCAACTGAGGACGCTCAGTTGTGTACCTGCTTGGTAAAAACTGGTTAAAACTGTTGACTTCGGTTCTGTTCATGCGCTGTTTGTTTTCTATTCCGTTATCCATTTTCAGCAAGCAATTTTTTGCTGTTGCACTGCAATTTGAAATCTGGTTTCACGACCGCTTCGACCTTTTCGACCTCTTCAACCTTGCGTTCTTGGATACAGCCTTGACAAGGTCTACCAGGTAGGAATTGCCAAATCTTTTAAGTTAAAACCCTGCAGAACGAACTATCCGCACGATTCGACGCGACCAATTTGGAACCAGCTCCAATTCTTAAAACCAGTCCAGTGTGTTAATGTCGCCCCGGCTTATATAGTCCGGGGGGGCTCCATACCTCTGTGTTGCAGGGGTAGTGTGCAAACAAGACAGGTCAGAGACCCAGTTCAGGCTCGAAATGCCAAGGCAGCTGAGAGGCATGCAAACAAGAGCTCGTGCAGGCTTAGACCATAAGCACCCTAGAAGGGACGTCCAACTTCAGGCAAAGCCACAAGCAGTCAGAGACAAGGAGAATAGTTCAGAGAACACATGCAGCTAAAATGCATCAAAACCAAGATCGTGACTATGTTTGCTTTATGCCAAGTTTTGTTTTTCCCCATAATTTGAAAGTTTTAGGTGTTGTCCTTTTGTGGGGTGTTTAAACGCGTAAATCTCATCTGGTGGCGACTGGGCAAAGCCGAAAACCCAGGATATCAGACTTTTTGCACACGTTTTGAAAGGAAAACTTCGTATAATGGCGACTGGGCAAAGCCAATAAACCCAGGATGTCAATCTATAACTTTACACGTTTGACGCGTAAATTTCGTCTGATGGCCACTGGGCAAAGCCGAAAAAACCCAGGATGTCAGTCTACTTTAAATGGTTTAATGCGCAAATCTCCTTTGATGGCGACTGGGCAAAGCCGAAAACCCAGGATGTCAGACTAATTTGTACACGTTTTGAAACGAAAACTTCGTATAATGGCGACTGGGCAAAGCCGAAAACCCAGGATGTCAGCTTAGGTTTATACATGTTTTGAAACGAACACTTCGTATAATGGCGACTGGGCAAAGCCGATAAACCCAGGATGTCAGTCTATCACTTTTACATGTTTGACGCGTAATTGTCATCTAATGGCCACTGGGCAAAGCCGAAAAACCCAGGATGTCAGTTTATACGTGCATGGTTTAGTGCGCAAATCTCCTGTGATGGCGACTGGGCAAAGCCGAAAACACAGGATGTCAGACTAATTTGTACACGTTTTGAAACGAAAACTTCGTATAATGGCGACTGGGCACAGCCGAAAACCCAGGATGTCAGTCTAGTTCATGTTTTGAATCGAACACTTCGTATGCGCTGACCATACATGTGATACCACAACCGGATATGACGGTCACATTTCTTTTGATCCGTTAAATCATCTACAGGTGATGGCGACTGGGCAAAGCCGAAAAACCCAGGATTTCACGTTTAAATAGACGAACAATTTAATAAATAGATGCTTTCGTGCGACATGTGGCGTCACAAGCGTGCTTGACACTGAGTGCGCTAGGATATAGGTCGAAATAAACGCACGAAACTTTGTTGCCCCTTCTCGCCGGACATTACGCGCGTCCTTCGGAGTCATGGCGTTACCCAGGTATAAGGGTTGGCAGGTTCATCCAACAAGGTTTCTGTTACTGCAGCAGCCAATTCTGGCGCCTACCACACCCAATCATGGTATAGAGCAGTTTTGGAGCAGTTTTCGTTCGATTGTAGCTAGCGCCATTCTACAAATTACATGCGCTCACACTTGTCATAGCAAGTTTTGCCCCGTCGTGGGGCGTGTGTGTGTAAACCCTTCTAGCACAGGGAATGGTTAACTACACATGCAGGGGGGCAAGGCCTTCAGTGACTACCTTGCCCAACGAAGCTGTGTCACTGAAGGGGAAGCAACTGAGGACGCTCAGTTGTGTACCTGCTTGGTAAAAACTGGTTAAAACTGTTGACTTCGGTTCTGTTCATGCGCTGTTTGTTTTCTATTCCGTTATCCATTTTCAGCAAGCAATTTTTTGCTGTTGCACTGCAATTTGAAATCTGGTTTCACGACCGCTTCGACCTTTTCGACCTCTTCAACCTTGCGTTCTTGGATACAGCCTTGACAAGGTCTACCAGGTAGGAATTGCCAAATCTTTTAAGTTAAAACCCTGCAGAACGAACTATCCGCACGATTCGACGCGACCAATTTGGAACCAGCTCCAATTCTTAAAACCAGTCCAGTGTGTTTGTTGTAATGTCTCGGGATGTTCTAAGTGTGGTAGTCTCCCCAGCTGATTGATCACTGTGTGTTCATATAAATGTAGTTATGCCAATCGATCATTATATATATATATATATGTTGTAATGTCTTGGGATGTTCTAAGTGTGGGGGTCCCCACAGCTCATTGATAACTTTGTGCTCATATAAATATAGTTATGTCAATAGGTCATTTTCAAAATATATAAATACATATGTTGTATCTAATGTCCTGGGATGTTCTAAGTGTGGGGGTCTCCACAGCTGATTTATGACGTTGTGTTCAAATATATATATATATATTTATAGTTATGTCAATAGATCATTAAAGATACATTCATATATATATATATGTGTGTGTAGTGTCTTGAGATGTTCTAAGTGTGGGGGCCCCCACAGCTGATTGATAACTTTGTGTTCAAATAAATATAGTTTTGTCAATAGATCATTATAAATATAAATAAATATATATATATATATACCGCTAAAGTGAAAGTTAGAATGCGGTTTTGGCTTCGCGTGATGGTGGCCCGTTTGGCCCCCCCCCACGGCAGTCGCATTCTAACTGAGGAAACACCTGTAAATATGCAGAACACAGTTAGAATGCGGCGCCAAAATTGGTAAGAACATGTAAGTTTTGACTGGTATTTTACAGGGGAAATACAGTTAGAATGCCTCATCCTTTTCTTCTATATTGTTCCTTGCCCTTCCTTTTCTTCTATGTCTTTTTCATTGATCTATATTTGCTGTAGTTTCCGGAGGGCATTCTATCTGTTGTTTTTCCACTGTACCCACATGTTTCTGACCTGCAGGGATCCTGGAGTGCCCTTGTCTCTTTTCCGATCTTATCCCCTTCCCTTTTCTCCTCCTTTTCTTCTGTATTGTTCCTTACCCTTCCTTTTCTTCTATGTCTTTTTCATTGATCTATATCTGCTGTAGTTTCCGGGAGGCATTCTATCTGTTGTTTTCCCCACTGTAGCCATATGTTTCTGACCCGCAGGGAACCTGGAGTGCCCTTGTCTCTTTTCCGATCTTATCCTCTTCCCTTTTCTCCGCCTTTTCTTCTATATTGTTCCTTACCCTTCCTTTCCTTCTATGTCTTTTTCATTGATCTATATCTGCTGTAGTTTCCGGGGAGGCATTCTATCTGTTGTTTTCCCTGCTGTAGCCATATGTTTCTGACCCGCAGGGAACCTGGAGTGCCCTTGTCTCTTTTCCGATCTTATCCTCTTCCCTTTTCTCCTCCTTTTCTTCTATATTGTTCCTTACCCTTCCTTTTCTTCTATGTCTTTTTCATTGATCTATATCTGCTGTAGTTTCCGGGGAGGCATTCTATTTGTTGTTTTCCCTGCTGTAGCCATGTGTTTCTGACCCGCAGGGAACCTGGAGTGCCCTTGTCTCTTTTCCGACCTTATCCTCTTCCCTTTTCTCCGCCTTTTCTTCTATATTGTTCCTTACCCTTCCTTTCCTTCTATGTCTTTTTCATTGATCTATATCTGCTGTAGTTTCCGGGGAGGCATTCTATTTGTTGTTTTCCCTGCTGTAGCCATATGTTTCTGACCCGCAGGGAACCTGGAGTGCCCTTGTCTCTTTTCCGACCTTATCCTCTTCCTTTTTCTCTTCCTTTTCTTCTATATTGTTCCTTACCCTTCCTTTTCTTCTATGTCTTTTTCATTGATCTATATCTGCTGTAGTTTCCGGGGAGGCATTCTATCTGTTGTTTTCCCCACTGTAGCCATATGTTTCTGACCCGCAGGGATCCTGGAGTGCCCTTGTCTCTTTTCCGATCTTATCCTCTTCCCTTTTCTCCTCCTTTTCTTCTTTATTGTTCCTTACCCTTCCTTTTCTTCTATGTCTGTTTCATTGATCTATATCTGCTGTAGCCTTATCCTCTTCCCTTTTCTCCTCCTTTCTTTTTTTTTATTGTTCCTTACCCTTCCTTTTCTTCTATGTCTTTTTCATTGATCTATATCTGCTGTAGTTTCCGGGGAGGCATTCTATCTGTTGTTTTCCCCACTGTAGCCATATGTTTCCGACCCGCAGGGAACCTGGAGTGCCCTTGTCTCTTTTCCGACCTTATCCTCTTCCCTTTTCTCCTCCTTTTCTTCTATATTGTTCCTTACCCTTCCTTTTCTTCTGTGTCTTTTTCATTGATCTATATCTGCTGTAGTTTCCGGGGAGGCATTCTATCTGTTGTTTTCGCCACTGTAGCCATATGTTTCTGACCCGCAGGGAACCTGGAGTGCCTTTGTCTCTTTTCCGACCTTATCCTCTTCCCTTTTCTCCTCCTTTTCTTCTATATTGTTCCTTACCCTTCCTTTTCTTCTATGCCTTTTTCATTGATCTATATTTGCTGTAGTTTCCGGGGAGGCATTCTATCTGTTGTTTTCCCTGCTGTAGCCATACCCTGATAGACCAATAGTCTGGATTAAGGGCTTTAAGCCTGTAGTTCAGACTATAGTCCTAAACTTTTTCCCAATGAGTACAGGTCTATTTTTTTATTAGACCTGTACTTTTTTTCCTTCCATCCTCCCTCTGGCCTTTTTTTGTTTTGTAAAATACGTTTTAAAGATTATATTTGTTTTAAAAATATATTTTGTTTTTTTTTGATTTTTGATCCTCCCTTCCTCCCCCTAGCTGCTTTAAAGAAAAGAACATATTTTTGTTTTTCCAATTGGAAGAGGTGCACTTTAAGTTTTTGCTTTTCAGGTGCATGGCAGCAGCTCTTTTTTCAAAAAGCAGGCATAGAAAACTCTGCACTCTGCAGCAAATCTTTGCAGAACATTAATTGACACAGACCAAGGGGTTTGCAGGTTGCCCTTGCTTCTACCCAACCGGGCCAGTGTGCCACCTGCTTCTTCATCCCTGTATACCCAATTCATACTTGGATTGTCAAATGCTAGAGCAAGCTCAGCCATTCCATGGAACTTGGGTTTGATGTACCAAGTGTATTCTGGAGCCAAAAATTCCAAGGCTTGGTATTGTAAAAGGAATTTGAAACAAACATCGTGGAAGTGTTGGTGCTGGAAGTTCTTCTTACTCAAGCACTGGTAGGCCTGGTGCAAATACTTGATGGCAAAAAAAATTGCCTGCTCAAAAGGATCCAGCTGATCAAGCATAGTCTGCGCAATTTCCCAAGCCCAGGGTACCAATGCCCTGGTCTCACCAGCCCTGGTCTTGAGCTTAGGGCTTGTCTTGGCTGATGACCTGATCATCTTCTCAGTGAGGTTGAACAATCTGGTTTCCACATTGTTCCTCGTGTAAAAATCTTTCATGGTCAAAAACAAAGCTGCCACTGGGTCAGATCTTTTACCTGCGAACTTAGGCAACAAATGCCAGCAGAGGTTGCCCAATGTATCGCAGGAGACTCCAAGGTCCATTGTGTGCAGCCAATCAATCTTAAAGCAAGAAGTAGAGAACAAAGGACAATGGTAGATGGCACTGACTTTCTTGCCCTGCAATAATTGCCTCTCCAAGAATTGCCAATGGTTCAGCCTTTCAGATCTCCAAGGAGCCAGAGAAGAAAAATCTTTGAAATTACCAAGAGTGGCAGAACATTTACAGCAAATTCCCAGTGCGTTTTGCCAATGAGGCAAATGAAAAACTTCGCTCATGCACTTCCAATCTGCTCTCACCTCAGCTAAAACAGCTTTGCATGGCAAAGGCTTTCCAGCCCTCTTCTTCCTCCAGGTGTCGTTAGAAGTCCATGGACTACCATCATGCCTTTGGAAAGGCATTTTGCCCACAGCACATTGCTGGAAAGACCAAGCCACCAATGAAAAAATATCCTCGAAAGTGGCATGCTTAGAGATATGTTCATGAGGAATTGCAGCTATTGGGAACCTCCATGTGCTGTCCAGGCCTGGAAAATTGATCAATAACAATTCCAAGGATTTACTTCTCTCCCAGTTGAATGGAGTACCATCGCTCCAGAGCCCTAAGGCTGCTACTGGTACTCCCCATTGACTTTGAGCTTCCAAGCAATGTTTCTGTACAGATTCAGTGGCAGAAGATAGTACTGTAAGGGTTTCAGCAGTGTTGAAGTCACCTAAAGCGAAAAGAATTTCATGTGGAAGCATGAAAGCCACTTTGGCCAAACATTCGACCTGTTTCTTGGGGTCAAAAACTCTGATTTCATGGGCATAGATTGGAGGCCACTGGCTGTGCTTCAAGCTTCTCCTCAAAAGATTCCTGCTGGCTTGTTGGGAAACTTGTCTGTTTTTCAAGAAGCCTTTTCTGACCTTGAAGCCAGGCACTTTGCACTCTGCAATCTCAGCTTGAAGTTTTTCTGTCTCTTGTCCAGAAAGTTTATTGTTTATATATATTTTTTTTTTCAATATATCATAGCATAGAAAATCCTGGGGAGGAAAGGGGAGGTTCAGGACTCTCAAAATTTCATATTCTGACATTTGTCTGACCAGTTTTTCCTTTCACATTTTTTTAAAATTGTGAAAATCCAGCCAGTCAAAGTTAACTCAAGTTAACTCAAGTTAACTCAAGTTAACTCTAAGTTAACTCTAAGTTAACTAAGTTAACTTAAGTTAACTCCCTTGAAATCTAATTTAAAATTAACAAAGTTAACTTAAGTTAACTCAAGTTAACTTAAGTTAACTCAAGTTAATTCTGCTAAGTTAACTCTAGTTAATCCCAGAAAATTCTGCAAAGTATTTTTTTTAATGTTTTGCCTTTGACTTTCCAGATTGACATGTTTTGCTGATTCAGTGAGTTGCACCTGAAGATGCTCACAGCTCTGCATTGCAATCAGTCATGAGCAGCCAAACTCAGAGATGTTCAGCTTTGAAAAAATCCTGGAGTTGCCTTGAGATTTTTTTTTGGCAATCGTTCTTTGCCAGCTGTTTTTCTCAAGTGCCTTTGTAAGCAGGCAACTAAATTTAGTTCTTGTGAGAACAATGGGCAAAGCTGCTGCCAAGCCTAAGACTGCTCCTGGCAAGGATGTGGTGAAAAAATCTGCCAAGAGAGTTAACAAGGCAGCAGCTGCTAAGTCATCTGCGAAGGCAACAGCCAAGGCAGCTGCCAAGGTGAAAGTTGAACCACCTTCTCCCCAGAGGTCTCCTCGCGTTGAGGAGATTGTTCCTGTGTCCCAAGCTGCTACTGTCGACAAGAAGGACATCAGCAACTTCTTGGGCCAAATGAAGAGGGCAAATTCAGACGATGCTGTGGCCTTGTACAACCACTACAAGACCCTGGGAAAGTTCGATGCACAAAAGCAGGCTTTGGTTGCCAAGTGGAAGGCTGACAAGAGTTGCAAGTGGTACAGCAGCTACTCTGAGTCCTTTGAGAAGACCAGTGCCTCCAAGAAGCAGGGTGCTGTTGGCTGGTCGACAAGGCCAGCTGGGGACCAAAGTTTGTTTTTTCCCACTTTTATTGCTAATCCCTCTTCCCTCCTCAGGTGGGAAATTGCCAATGAGATGCATCGAAATCCAGGCTCACCATCTTTCAAGGAACTTTTGGACACTTTGGAAAGCAGCTCTGAGAAGTGGGATGAGTCTTTGCCGCAAGAAAAGTTCCTCAAGGACAAAGGTGAGAAGAAGTACTTCTGGTCTAGTGCCAGTGGTTTGGCCAAGTTTGAAGAAGTTGAGAAGCACAGCGAAGAGTTCTCT
>CAMXCT020003004.1:0-77500 GCA_947184155.2 Cladocopium goreaui | reverse complement strand
CAGCGCCAGTAGCAGCCAGCGGCCAGTAGCCAGCAGCATAGCCAGTAGCCAACGACAAAGAACAAGAAACAACAACGAACAACAATAACCATGACCCTTTGCCGGGGGACTCTCTTGGGTCCCCCTCCCACCGGTCACGTACCTCGATTCCTTGACTCCGGGGTTTTTGTTTCACCGGTGGGGGGTCCTTCCCGGAGTCTCCTCGAAGTACGTGGGGCTCCTTGGGTTGCCCTTCCCGCCCGCTTTTTTTTTTGGGGTTCATGTGTTGCGCTTTGGGCACGAAATTAGGTGGTGTTTTGCTGTTAGCAGCCAGTGCCAGTAGCAGCCAGTGCCAGTAGCAGCCAGCGGCCAGTAGCCAGCAGCGCACCAAAAAATCTAGATTTTTCTAGGATTTCAGACGACACGTTAGGGACTTTTTTGGCGTGGTTCTGGCACGCGCTCGCCCTTCAGAGCCCTGCTACTACTACTACTACTACTCCTACTACTACTACTACTCCTACTCCTACTCCTACTACTACTACTACTACTACTACTACTACTACTACTACTACTACTCCTGCCATGGTGTTTTCCCATCCGGCAGGTGCCTTTTGAACAGAAGGAGTCACAGGAGCAGGAGCAGCAGCAGCAGCAGCAGGAGGAAATAGAAGGTGTTTGACAAGACGGTTATCATCACAAAGGCAGTTCTTTTTTTTCTAGGATTTCAGAAGGGACGTTAGGCACTTTTTGGGCTCGATTTTGGAGCGTTTTGGGCACGAAATTAGGTGGCGTTTCAGCGTTTCGAGTGGTGGCCATGAGCAGCAGCAGCAACAGGAGCAACAGGAGGGGGGTTCTATGTCTCATTGCACAAACAGTGGTATAAACATTGGTCGAAAACTATAAAACCTTGTCCAAAACTATATTGTTTTTCTAGGCTTTCAGAAGGGGCGTTAGGCAGTTTTTGGGCTCGATTTTGGCGCGTTTTGGGCACGAAATTAGGTGGCGTTTCAGCGTTTCGAGTGGTGGCCATGAGTCGAGCTGAAAGCGACAGGACGCGACAAGACGGTTATCACAAAGGCAGGCAAAGGTTCTTTTTTTTCTAGCGTTTCAGAAGGGACGTTAGGCACTTTTTGGGCTCGATTTTGGCGCGTTTTGGGCACGAAATTAGGTGGCGTTTCAGCGTTTCGAGTGGTGGCCATGAGCAGCAGCAGCAACAGGAGCAACAGGAGGGGGGTTCTATGTCTCATTGCACAAACAGTGGTATAAACATTGGTCAAAAACTATAAAACCTTGTCCAAAACTATATTGTTTTTCTAGGGTTTCAGAAGGGACGTTAGGCAGTTTTTGGGCTCGATTTTGGCGCGTTTTGGGCACGAAATTAGGTGGCGTTTCAGCGTTTCGAGTGGTGGCCATGAGTCGAGCTGAAAGCGACAGGACGCGTGGTATAAACATTGGTCGAAAACTATAAAACCTTGTCCAAAACTATATTGTTTTTCTAGGCTTTCAGAAGGGACGTTAGGCAGTTTTTGGGCTCGATTTTGGCGCGTTTTGGGCACGAAATTAGGTGGCGTTTCAGCGTTTCGAGTGGTGGCCATGAGTCGAGCTGAAAGCGACAGGACGCGACAAGACGGTTATCACAAAGGCAGGCAAAAGTTCTTTTTTTCTAGGGTTTCAGAAGGGACGTTAGGCACTTTTTGGGCTCGATTTTGGAGCGTTTTGGGCACGAAATTAGGTGGCGTTTCAGCGTTTCGAGTGGTGGCCATGAGCAGCAGCAGCAACAGGAGCAACAGGAGGGGGGTTCTATGTCTCATTGCACAAACAGTGGTATAAACATTGGTCGAAAACTATAAAACCTTGTCCAAAACTATATTGTTTTTCTAGGGTTTCAGAAGGGACGTTAGGCAGTTTTTGGGCTCGATTTTGGCGCGTTTTGGGCACGAAATTAGGTGGCGTTTCAGCGTTTCGAGTGGTGGCCATGAGTTGAGCTGAAAGCGACAGGACGCGACAAGACGGTTATCACAAAGGCAGGCAAAAGTTCTTTTTTTTCTATGGTTTCAGAAGGGACGTTAGGCACTTTTTGGGCTCGATTTTGGAGCGTTTTGGGCACGAAATTAGGTGGCGTTTCAGCGTTTCGAGTGGTGGCCATGAGCAGCAGCAGCAGCAACAGGAGCAACAGGAGGGTTCTATGTCTCATTGCACAAACAGTGGTAAAAACTATATTGTTTTTCTAGGCTTTCAGAAGGGACGTTAGGCAGTTTTTGGGCTCGATTTTGGCGCGTTTTGGGCACGAAATTAGGTGGCGTTTCAGCGTTTCGAGTGGTGGCCATGAGTCGAGCTGAAAGCGACAGGACGCGACAAGACGGTTATCACAAAGGCAGGCAAAAGTTCTTTTTTTCTAGGGTTTCAGAAGGGACGTTCGGCACTTTTTGGGTTCGATTTTGGCGCGTTTTGGGCACGAAATTAGGTGGCGTTTCAGCGTTTCGAGTGGTGGCCATGAGTCGAACTGAAAGCGACAGGACGCGACAAGACGGTTATCACAAAGGCAGGCCAAAGTTCTTTTTTTTCTAGGGTTTCAGAAGGGACGTTAGTAGGCACTTTTTGGGCTCGATTTTGGAGCGTTTTGGGCACGAAATTAGGTGGCGTTTCAGCGTGTCGAGTGGTGGCCATGAGCAGCAGCAGCAACAGGAGCAACAGGAGGGGGGTTCTATGTCTCATTGTACAAACAGTGGTATAAAAATTGGTCGAAAACTATATAAAACCTTGTCCAAAACTATGTTGTTTTTATGAAACTTTGTCCAAAACTATATTGTTTTTCTCGGGTTTCAGAAGGGACGTTAGGCACTTTTTGGGCTCGATTTTGGCGCGTTTTGGGCACGACATTAGGTGGCGTTTCAGCGTTTCGAGTGCTGGCCATGAGTCGAACTGTTGCAGCTGACGTCCAAGCGACAGGACGCGACAGGACGGTTATCACAAAGGCAGGCAAAAGATATTTTTTTCCTATGGTTCCCTGTTTCAGAAGGGACGTTCCGCACTTTTTGGGCTCGATTTTGGCGCTGTTCCGTCCTTCAGGGCCACTGCGTTTCCCCGTCATCGAGGGTGCGTTTTCAGCCTCGGGAGGAAGAGCAGCAGCAGCAACAGGAGCAACAGGAGGGTTCTATGTCTTATTGTACAAACAGTGATATAAAAAGTGGTCGAAAAGTATAAAACCTTGTCCAAAACTATTGTTTTTCTAGGGTTTTAGAAGGGACGTTAGGTACTTTTTAGGCTCGATTTTGGCGCGTTTTGGGCACGAAATTAGGTGGCGTTTCAGCGTTTCGAGTGGTGGCCATGAGTCGAGCTGTTGCAGCTGACGTCAAAGCAACAGGACGCGACAGGACGGTTATCACAAAGGCAGGCAAAAGATCTTTTTTTCTAGGGTTTCAGAAGCAACGTTAGGCACTTTTCCCGGTCACTTTTGGAGCGTTTTGGGCATTGGTCGAAAACTATAAAAAGGGGGTTCTATGTCTCATTGCACAAACAGTAGTATAAACATTGGTCGAAAACTATAAAACCTTGTCCAAAACTATATTGTTTTTCTAGGTTTTCAGAAGGGACGTTAGGCAGTTTTTGGGCTCGATTTTGGCGCGTTTTGGGCACGAAATTAGGTGGCGTTTCAGCGTTTCGAGTGGCGGCCATGAGTCGAGCTGAAAGCGACAGGACGCGTGGTATAAACATTGGTCGAAAACTATAAAACCTTGTCCAAAACTATATTGTTTTTCTAGGCTTTCAGAAGGGACGTTAGGCAGTTTTTGGGCTCGATTTTGGCGCGTTTTGGGCACGAAATTACCTTATACTTCTTATCGAGGTTACCAAGGTTACCACTGAAGCTACCACGTTACCATCTTTTGATTACCCGGTCACCAACTTTTCTAGTCTGAGCTTCCGCGCGGGGGACCCACTGCCAGCGTCAATAAAAACACTTTCGGACCAGAAATTGCACAGCAAGCACGGCCGAAACAGCCGCTAAATTCCTCTCCGGAGATTTGCTGTATTTTGTTCCAATCGATCGATGTACACTGGACCAAATGAGCAAGGTGAGATTCTTATCATTGCCATTGGATGACACTCGCAACACGTCCGAATCAGACCAGAATGACACTTAGAGAGTCTTAAACATGCCTCGCTGCCTACAAGGACACAACACTTTCTGTTGTTGGGGCACTTGAAAGAGGAAGTGTGGAGAGTTCTACTCAATGGTATTGCATCTTTTAGGAGGACGTGTACAATGCCGTAGCTTCCTTGCCTTACATATTTCTCACTTTTTCTCTTGCTAGCTGGCACCACGAGTTACTTCCGGGGTCGGCGGCAGGGGCGGCAGCCCTTAAATAATATTAAACACCCCATTCTATGGCCTCAAACATGCGATTTCATGACCCACAAAGTCATGGTGACTCTGGGGTGTGTTTAATATTCAAGGATTCTAGAACATTTACCTCGGTTGGTTTAATCCCCATCATACTCCAGAACAAAAATCCACCAGTCCATTGAATTTCCGTTGATCATCTAATGTTTAGATTGTTTAGTAAACATGTACATACATTTACTATATCCCACTGTAGTGAATTCTATCACCTAGTTGATGACCATGAATCCTTGATGACCTAGTTATGTGAAGCCGCTTAAGCCTTCGGATGGGCCAAGCACCTCGACCTCAATACCCAGGCGTTCGCAAAGGAAGTCAACAACCTGCTGGAATCGCTGGGATCCCTGGAGCTTCCGATAGGGATTCTCAATGAGAACATCGAATTTTTACTTACTATGGGAATAGAAACATCTAAAAACTATGGTTAAAAGTCCATATATATATATGATTATATATGTCCATGTCCAAATATCCTAACAGTAACCATTCTCATTAATGGGATACAGAAATCGTAACATGTCCTAAGCACCAAGGCACAGGGTGAAATCGGGTGGATGGATTTACCACAATGCCAGTGATGTTTGGGGCCCCATGACCAGTAACCATTGTCCAATTCTGGGAAAGTCCATATGGGTATGTCTGAAAATGGGGTATACCCTCTGGTAATTTAACATAGCTATTGAAAATGGCCATTTATAGTGGACTTTCCCATTTAAAATGGTGATTTTCCATAGCTATGTTAGTTTACCAGAGGGTACCCCCAATTATAGCCATTTAGTAGGGATAATGATCAGCAAAACCATTGGGTGTAGGGGTACACTATTTTCAGACAAACCCATATATGTCCGTTGTTGGGTATGATGTTTTGGTCGATTTTCAGAAGACACGTTCTCCAAGTTCGAGGTACCCCCAAGTTTGACACATCTGGAAGTCTCTGAAACTGGATTCTCTCCCAAAAATGATCACGTTAATAGGTAAAAATGATGATTCACCAGAGGATGTTCCCCCAAAATTTCATCTTCAATAGGAAAATGAGGATGCCCCCAGTCAAATTTTATCAATTTTGGGGCACCTCAAACAACCACCAACCCCCAGTGGTTGCCTGGCCCTTTCGGTTGACTCGAGCCGCATCTACCACATCCTGACCCTTACCTCAGGCATCGCATCGCTTTTGCGGAGATACCCTCTGGTTTTTTTAACTAATGGAAATATCACCGAGGATGCGAGATATCAATGAGATCACCTAGGTTTTAATGTTCCCAACTTTATTCCCATAAATGGCTGGTGGTTTGAACCATATTGAAAAATATGAGTCAATGGGAAGGATTATCCCATATATTATGGAAACAAATGTTTGAAACCACCAACCAGTAATAGGTATGTATGGAAACAATGTCCCATGTCATTCCAAACAATTTATGATGATTTACTGAACTTAAAATGATGATGTTCCATTAGTTGCGTTAAATTACCAGAGCGTAGTACGTTTGAATGCGCAAACCGCTTGCTCCGACCACAACTCTTTTTCTGGTAACATTTTAACAACATGTTCATGATTTCAACATGTCCAAAGGAAAGTCGAGATCATGCATATGGAAAGGAATCTCAAGGGGTGGTCTATGGAATTTAAATTCCCACCCCAAATGAATTTGATATTGAAGGGTTTAGGGTTTAGGGCATGAATATGCTTTAGTAAAAGGTTTTGGGGTTTAGTTTAGGTTTAACAAACATATGAGTTGGCAACGTCAGTATCAAGTTCAACACGCAATTCTCAAGGCTGTGCGTTGCGATCAGATTGAACAAACATTGCGCTAATTGTTGTTTGTGATCAATGATTATTATCAACACTATTATCATTATCATTAACGTTATCAATCATGATGGGATGGTATCAAACAAAAAAACAAATATGTGTTAACCAAAAAAATGCGTTACCATCTGGTTATTTAACATAGCCATGGAAAATCACCATTTTTAATAGAACCATCTATAAATGGGCCAGTTTCCATGGCTATGTTAAATAACCAGAGGGTAATTTAAAACAAATAAATCACCAATCATTACGAATCCTTTGCAGCTCTGTCCTCAGTCTCCGGGCGGTTTCGAAAGTTGTTCCAAGTATTGTCCGGCCACTCCTTCTCCACAGCATCCAGCAGAACCTGGAGGGTTGTCACTGGGCAAAGAAACTGCTGCTTCAAGCAGATTTCGCAGATTTCACCAACAAAAAAATGGGATTCAGTCCATCCAATATCATCCAAAATGTGGGCTCAAGATCGTTCAAGTAAAAAAGTCTTAATCGTTGGGAGTTCAACAAAGTTAAACCCCCAGTTTCTGATGGATCGAAGGAACGATTTACAGGTTAATTATAGGGGTTTCCTGCAACATTTCCCTTCAACCAAAAACAGGGACATTACCAACAAACATTTTTTTATAGATGTTTTTTGGAACCAAGAAAGAGGCTCTGTTTGGTGATTTCAACTTTCCAAGAATCCCCTTAAAATTCCAGCCAAAGGGCTTTGCAAGAATTACCTGGGACAAAAATAACTGATAAGTAAAATTGTGCCAGATATATGATATATCCAAATGTTGTATAATATTGTGGAAACAAAGTCCCACAATCGTTATCAACAAAACCAGATTGGCTTGGCGGGGAGATTTAGTTTTGGCTTTGCATCGAAATATCAACAACCTGGTGACTTTTGGACGAGGATCAAACCAAGCCGACTTGTCATACTGCTTTAATCAAAGCAGCAAAACGGATGTCTGCAAATCGGGCCCGTGCAGCCACTGGTTAATCGTTCCAAGGGTACCCCATTTTCCGACTCCCAACCGACGTTCCTTGAGAATTTCCATCTGGCCATAGCCAGCAGCGTAATGCAAGAATGTGTTGTCCTGGAGAAATTGCACCATGTGCTGACAGAAAATCTGACACCACGATCCATCACCAAGAAACATCTTGTGCTGTTCAAAACATCAGTCCACCACCAATCTGGCTGAATTGAAATAATTCCACTAACAAAACTATATGGAAAATCACCATTTTAAATGGATAAATCAACTCTTTCTATGGCCATTTTCAAGTTCGCAAACTGTTAGTTTACCAGAGGGTAATTCACTCACCTGAATTCATGGCTATCATACGGCCATGGGATATGGGATAACTGCGAACGCTTGCGAACCCGGTATGCGCCTGGCCATCTTTCACAGTGACATCCGCACCTGGGAAGAAACGGCCCAGTTCTTGGGATTCTATCCGTCCATTGATACACCCAGTACCAGTTGCTTGATAAGGGCGAAACCATATTGGAGGACAAACTTTCTTACAGATTTACAAAAACAAAAAAACAAGTTGGCATGACCCAAATATAGATATATCCTATTGTATGTCATATCTCCGTTCAATATCCCTATTAATTGCTATACAGCTATTGTATGCTATCATATGCTATCATTGTATTTATGGATGCACCCCCAATATGTCCAGATTTTTTTCTGTAATAGATTCTGAAAATCACCAATATTGTGGGTAGTAACTAGTATGATTCCCCCATAGTCCCCAATATATTTTTTTTGAAACTGCTCACATCAACTTCCATATCCAACCATTCCTCTAATGCTTCCTGGAAGTTCTGTGATTGAAACTGCTTCTCAAACAAGCATCACTTGTATCAATGATCTCCCCATTTTATACCATTTTTATACGCTTGAATTGATGGGATTATATGGATGATGGTTGAAACACCTTCAGCCCCCTATAGGCCCTGCTGGTGTAAAAAAACCTTCGTCCACGGAGTTTCGCCTCGCTCCAGCAGGAGTTTCACTGCGTCGAGGTTGCCACCTGGGAAAATTCATGAATGCAGAATTGAATTTACCCTCTGGTAAATTAACATAGCTATTGAAAATGGCCATTAATAGTGAGTTTTCCCATTAAAAATGGTGATTGTCCATAGCTATGTTAGTCATTACCAGAGGGTATGTTGGATGATGGATCTCTCTTTAATTAGCTGGAACTTCCTACAAAATCCATGATATTCCTTGATGGAACATGATGGAACTGGAAGACCTATGAAGCCTTGGATGAGGTCACACATCGGTGAATTTGGCTCAGGGGCTCATTTGTTTCAATATTGGGCACCCCAAAAAATATCACCCACGTCACCCACATAGACATAAGGATATATATGATATATATATATACAGATTTATATATATATATGTATAATGATGTATATACACTCAATAAGTCCAAGCACTAAATCTGCCGTTTCCAGTTGAAAGCTGAGATCTCCACAAGCCACTGCGTAGCCTATAGGCGCGATCTGCTTCTCGTCCCACTTGTTGATGTCAGCTTCCCTCGGTGGCAGATATTCCCTGACTGCAACCACCCGACTGAAGATGGTTCCGAAGAAGTAAACATATGGATACATATAAGCCAATTTATGGAAAAACTGGAATCATCACATGGCTATTCCAACAAATATGGAACAACATATTCCAACAAATATTTGAAACAAACATGGAAAATCAATCATCATCACATGGGGGTTGTCCAAAATACCTTTTCCCGGACAGCCCTCAATCGCTCAGCCAATCGCGTAGCAACCGCGGTACCACAGTGAGCAATCGCGGAAGGGCTTGTTCTTCGTTGATCAGATCATATACATAAAATATAAGTTATGTATTATATAATGAGGATCCATGCGTGAACGCATTCGATTTCAAATTTGGGAACAAAATAAGCTCGCGCGGTCCGGAAACGGTCCGGAAAACTCACAGTAGTACCAGCAGCAGTAGTACTAGTAGTACTAGTAGTACTAGTAGTACTAGTAGTACTAGTAGTACTAGTAGTACTAGTCGTAGTAGTAGTAGTAGTAGTAGTAGTAGTAGTAGTAGGTAAGAGTAGGAGTAGGAGTAGGAGTAGGAATAGGAGAAGGAGTTCTAGTAGCAGGGCAAGGGAAGAAAGGGAGAGGGAGGGAAAGAGAGAAAGAGAGAGAGAGAGGAGGGAGGGAGGGGGAAACAGATGGTTGCGTTTGACCGGTTTCTGACGGGTTTCTGACTGGTTTCTGACTGGTTTCTGACTGGTTTCTGACTCGTTTCTGACCCTTCAGCGGAACTCGTGTCAATTGGATTTAAAAGCAAGAGCAGAAATTCCTAGGTGTACTAGTGGTAGTGGTGGTGCAGTAGCAGCGGGTGTGGTGGTAGTACTAAGAGTAGTAGCAAATCTAGTAGTGGGAGTAAGGATCCATGCGTGAACGCATTCGATTTCAAATTTGGAAGCAAAATAAGCTTGCGCGGTCCGGAAACGGTCCGGAAAACTCACAGTAGTACCAGCAGGACTAGCAGTAGCAGTAGCACTAGCAGTAGTGGTAGTGGAAATTGCAATAGGAGTAGGCGTAGGAGTTCTGATGGGAGGGTGAGGGAATAGGCAAGGGAGAGAGAGAGAGAGAGAGATTGCGTTTGGCCGGTTTCTGACGGGTTTCTGACTGGTTTCTGACTGGTTTCTGACTCGTTTCTGACCCTTCACACGAGTGCAATTGGATTTAAAAGCAAGAGCAGAAATTCCTAGGTGTACTAGTGGTAGTGGTGGTAGTGGTGGTGCAGGGTGGTGCAGTAGCAGCGGGTGTGGTGGTAGTGCTGGGGGTAGTAGCAAATCTAGTAATGAGAGTAAGGATCCATGCGTGAACGCATTCGATTTCAAAATTGGGAGCAAAATAAGCTTGTGCGGTCCGGAAACGGTCCGGAAAACTCACAGTGCACTAGCAGTAGCAGTAGCACTAGCAGTAGTGGTAGTGGAAATTGGAATAGGAGTAGGCGTAGGAATTCTGGTAGGAGGGTGAGGGAATAGGCAAGGGAGAGAGAGAGAGAGGTTGCGTTTGGAGTAGGAGTAGGAGTAGGAGTAGAAGTAGGAGTAGGAGTAGGAGTAGTAGTAGGAGTAGTAGTAGTAGCAGTAGTAGCAGTAGTAGTAGCAGTAGTAGTAGTAGTAGTAGCAGGAGTAGTAGTAGTAGTATTAGTAGCAATGATAAGAGCTGAGGTGGATGGATGGATGGATGGATGGATGATGCTAGGCAAGTGCTGCCTTTTTGGTGTTTCTGACCTGTTTCTGACCTGTTTCTGACCTGTTTTCAATTGGAGCTAGCTTGAATGTCCTTCTGACCTGAAAACATCTGCCGCGCGCGCGGAATCCGCGCGGCCATGTCAATTATTGGCATGGTTCTGGTCTCGAAAGTAGTAGTAGTAGTAGTAGTAGCAGTAGCAGTAGTAGTAGTAGTCGTACTCGTACTAATAGTAGTTTTTAGTAGTAGTAGTAGTAGTAGCAGCAGCAGCAGCAGTAGTAGTAGTAGTAGTAGTAGTCGTAGTAGTCGTAGTAGTAGTAGTATTAGTAGTAGTAGTAGTACTAGCAGTACTAGTAGTAGTAGTAGTCGTAGTAGTAGTAGTAGTAGTAGTAGCAGGAGTAGTAGTAGTAGTAGTCGTAGTGGTAGTAGTAGTAGAAGTAGTGATAGTAGTAATAGTAGTAATAGTAGTAATAGTAGTAATAGTAGTAATAGTAGTAATAGTAGTAATAGTAGAAGTAGCAATGATAAGAGCTGAGGTGGATGGATGGATGGATGGATGGATGGATGGATGGATGGATGGATGGATGCTAGGCAAGTGCTGCCTTTTTGGTGTTTCTGACCTGTTTCTGACCTGTTTCTGACCTTTCCCGGAGTCTTCTTCAACTTCAAAAAAATCAGCACGGGCAGTCAAACTAGGAACAATTTTAGTGATCGTCAAAGTAATATCATTACTAGTGCCCCAAATACTAGTACTAGTGCTACTAGTAGTAGTAGTAGTAGTAGTAGGAGGAGGAGGAGGAGTAGAAGTAGTAATAGTAGTAATAGTAATAGTAGAAGTAGCAATGATAAGAGCTGAGGTGGATGGATGGATGGATGGATGGATGGGATGCTAGGCAAGTGCTGCCTTTTTGGTGTTTCTGACCTGTTTCTGACCTGTTTCTGACCTGTTTCTGACCTGTTTTCAATTGGAGCTAGCTTGAATGTCCTTCTGACCTGAAAACATCTGCGCGGAATCCGCGCGGCCATGTCAATTATTGTAGTAGTAGTAGTCTCGAAAGTAGTAGTAGTACTAGTAGTAGTAGTAGTAGTAGTAGTAATAGGGTGGTAGCCGTATAACCAATCGCCAACCAATCGCTCAGCCTATCGCGATGCAGGTTTTAGCAATCGCGCAAAGCAAAGTAAACGCATCAATTCATAAATTTGTGACCTGCTTTTACGGACGGCTCCCACATATGGAAAAACATATCAATTTGAAACAAATATCATTCAACACATCCGACACATCCCATGACTTATCAAAGCACCAAGCACATCGGTGATGCCAACGTTGGGAGATCTAGAATTCCAACGAGTCACGGCTCTGCCAGCATCTCCTCAATATATTGCACCTGGGTTCACAGAAAGAGTGTTTCATGTTTCTGTGAAGCTGTTTACGACAGAATTGGGTAGTTATGGACGATCATTAAAGCTTCCATAAGCTTCCCAACTCAGAATTCTTGGTGAGTTTTAATTTGTCTTATCATGTCTTATCATCTTATCCATTCAATTTTTCGGGTGCCCTCAGTGCCCTAATCACTTGAGCCAGCCCTCTCAGTACAGGACATCTCCGCGCAAGGCAGCCTCGGCAAGGACGGTGGACCTAGATGCTCTACTGCTACACCTGGCATCTGTGAATCCCAAAATCCGTGAATCTGCTCCATAAGGCAAATTATATCAAATTATTACTTTTCTAGATTGAGCTATAGTTACAATCCGTATGGGTAGGTCGAATAAGCGGATTAAAACATCTTAAACGTCCACTTTTTCACCCCCTCCCCCGTTCCCCGCAGGTTCTGGAGCTACATCAAGGAAGGCCACCAAAATCTTTCGACGTCGATTCCCCCCGTAATAAGTCCTATCCAACAACCATTAAACACCCATATTAGTAGCCACTCCCAGACGTCTGCCTCATGCAAGGTCGTTGGGGGAGCCTGAGCTTGCCTGGGCGACTGGTTTTTGGAGTTTCCGGAGGTCACCAATTTTCCACCATGGCCACCATGGCCATAGGATACAAACCATTCCACCTGGGGGTCAATATGGGTTAATTGGGGCTGAATCAATAAACTTAAATGGGTTTTAACAACAGACTTTGAGGGTGCCTCCCTACCAGGTAACAGGTAACTCCTGCACAAATCCGGACTTCATGGGCCGCGAATAGGGATCAAGATGGTGGTTTATTCAGCAAACTTGGCAACTTGGCCATGGGAAACCATCAAGATGATGTCCCTTGGGGGATTTAACCATCAATGGCGATTTGCCCACAATCAGTGGCGATAAAAGCCTTACTCAATGAGGAATTTATCACCAAACGTGTGGTAAACCCAATGGTGTTTATGAGTCGATTTTTTACTCTACCAAAATTGGCTTCCATAAGCTGTTCAACCCTCAAAAAAAGAAACGATCCCAAAACTACTTGGGTTTTATGACTGCGGTTCTTTTAGGAGAAAAACAGCACCATGCACCATTTTCCAGGCCTCACCATATCTTCGAAGGCACCGTCAGGGAATTTCCCTGTCCTGACAGGCTGGGATTGGAGATGCTTGTGCCGTCTCCAGGAAGTTGACAAATCTTGGATGGACTCTTCACTTCGATAGATGTTTTTGGGCGGCTACTTGCACGTTGGTACATCATATCCTCTTGTCAAAGATTCCAACACTTCCATACATATCCCAACAATCAATCTCATGGATACATTATCACCCATTATAGATTTATCTTCCAACCTCCATACGTGATCAAGAAGCGGCGCCGAAACAGCAATGCTGGGGTTGTGTGGGGTTGCAATGATTCTACTCTTCATGATATCAAGACCCAATGAAGCATATCGCGATATTCACAATGTATTGAAAATGGTAAGTATCTCAAACCCATTGAACAGAATCCTATTTTATGGCTGATGCCACGATGATTATCAGCCATTCAGCAACTGGTAGAGATCGTTGTGGCTAATCATCAGCAACAGCAGGTCCTCTCAAACTCCTCATAACCAGCAATTTCCTTTCGGAGGCCCCATTTCACCTGCGTCTTCCCACAAATCTGCCCAACTGCCGCTTCAAAGAACATGATGTAACCTGAAAATTTGGACAATGGACTGATCCATTCACGTGTATTTCATGAGACTAATGAGAGCTAGTCATAAAAGTCTGGGATGCATGGCACTTCTGAACATTGCTACAAATTGTGGATAGTTGGTCAAAGTGACTACTTGTGTCTGTGCCACCGAAAAGGCTGTGTTCATCGAGTAGTACACAGAAACAGCCTGGCACAGGGTTGGAAGCCACAAGTTGAGGATATTCATAGTAACCACTGGCTTGAGGATTTTATTTGTACCTGAAGACCCGGGTTTTTACCGTTCAGATCCGTTCTGTTTCAGAAACCGGTTGCACAATGTGAGCCCAACGATGGACCAATGGGAGGGGCCCAGGATGCTGCAAAACGGAGATTCGCAGGCTGGGGTGTCACCATGTTTTTCGGACATAATCAACGCATTGCTATCGCCATCGTCGTCGTCGTCGTCGCCGTCAACATCGTCAACATCGTCAACATCGTCAACATCGTCAACATCGTCAACATCGTCAACATCGTCAACATCGTCAACATCGTCAACATCGTCAACATCGTCAACATCGTCATAATCATCATAATCATCATCATCATCATCATCACCATCATCACCATCATCATCATCATCAGTATCATTATCGCTATATAAGTCTATGTGTTAGACACTCTCACAAGGAACCGTGAAACTTGGCAAGCGACACAGAAGTATACAAAAGTGACACCCACTGGCCATGCCAAAGTGACAGGCCCAGTGGCCTGTGGCAATTCCAGTGACAAGCTGCCAATGAAATACACGGAGATCCAAGGCAGAACCTCTCCAAGCTGGTGCGAATGCACAGATCATCACAGATCTGTGGTCACAGCATGTCATAACTACTGTCTGGAAATGGGGGAATCCCCCAATGTAGCATTTGCTGTGGGCAAAATCATAAGAATCAAGCTTGGGTGCACCCTATCTTGCGACGAAGCCACTCAACAGGAGCCAGTGAGACATTGTCATCCAAGTCTTAGTTTTCTCAAGGAAGGCAAAGCGCTCCCAAGCGGTTTCCCCTTTAAACCAAACTAGTTTAAAGTTTGAATGAACATCAGGATCAACCTGCATCTCTGCAAGCAGCACCTGCAGCATGACGTTCTGAGGATCGTCTTCGTTCCCAGATTTGGGTCTGCTGCTCGATGCCTGTGCCGTGAGCCCTGCCATAGCCCTGCCACAACGCCATCCCCTCAACATCTTCCCGCCTGTTGCTGCTGGATGATAGTGGAGCCAACCAAAATCGCGGGAAAGACCTCAAATCGTGTGCCGAATGGGGATGGGTTACAAAGTTTGTGGCTCAAGAATTATCAAATCGAAATAGATCCATTGGATATCATTGGGTTTCTACATGGATATGGAGACTTCCTAAAATGGGGGTACCCCCCAAATCATCCATTTATAGATCGGATTGACCATTTTTCTCACCATCCAGCGAGCTTGGGATACCTCCAGCTCATTGGGAAACCCCCATATATGTATATATATACATATGTATATATTTATGTGGGTAAATTATAATATTTCACTAACCTGAATTAAGGCTATCTTGGGGATCATTTCCCTTACTAACTATGATTATAGTGAGGGTCGCGACAGTGAGGTCGTGATGAAATTTACCCAGATATATGAAGCTTTTTCATCGATGCAAGGTACAGCATCCACCAAACTGCCGGCACTTTTTGTTGCTATCCAAGGTACCAAATACGCCAGGTAGTCCGACCATCCCATCTCAGGTTGACCATCTTTCCACTGCAGGAGCCAATCAAACCTGTCAGCCATGTTGCTTCAAGCAGAACCAAAGCTTACTCAAGAAAAAGAACAAACATACAAAATGTGTGTCTGAAAATTGGGTAATATCCGCAAATTGCCATGTCTTAATAATTAAAAGGATCAGAATTAGTTTTTTCAAGGATTTTTCATTGGTTTTCCATGGTTTTCCTGAGGTGTTCAGCTGTCACAGGCAATTTGTTCAGCTACCGCCGAGCTGCTTAAACTGGAAATCCGGGTTGGGTTGCGCCAGCGAAGGCACCCAGAGCCAGCCCTCTGTGTAGTGGGGAAACTTCTCCGCCGCCAGACGGCGCCAGCAACCATACAAACTCCTACGGCCCAAGTACGATGTAAAAAAGGGTGTTAACATGCACACTGTGGGCATTTGAAGCTCATTTTAACATGTCAATTCCCAATGGTTAACAAGGTTTAACCACTACTAAACATGGGGATTGTGCATGATTTCAACAGAAACAATTAGGTTGATGAGGGGTCTATACCGACCCACCAGCCAAGCCTGCGTCCAAATAACTCCAATAGCTGTTGGTTGGGTTATTTAGTGAAAGCCAACAAAGATAACTGGGGGGCGCCCAGCCTTGTAAGCTTGTATTGTTAGTAACTATTATATTATATATATACAGTATATATATGGAATGGTCATGGTCAATAGTAGGAATAACAGCTATATTACGAAATTGCAACCTCTATAATTACATTACTTCTGTAATGGCTAGGGGTTGAATTAAGTCCAAATCATCTGGGTGAATTGTGTACATATAAACTTATTCGAACTATATACAGTGACATAAACTCTGGTGTATCTGGTGTATGGGGAAAACGAATCAGTTCATTTGGCCTTCACAGGAGACGGTAAACGAAGTGTGGGACTTCCTGGTTTTTGCTCGTGAGAAACTTGTTCAGAAAACTCGTCTGGAACGCATCCAGAAATGGAGAACAAGAATGAAGGCTTCTGCTCTTTCCAACTGTTCCGATATTTTACATATTTGCGGCGCAAGCATTCCGAATTTGGCCATATGACTGTGACCGACTCAAATGGCATGCCTTTCTACCATCAAGATGATGCTCTGGCCTTAGCTTCCGACCAGTGGAATCAAGTTTTTTTTGGCGAACAAGGAGCATATTCCTTCTGAACCTGTACTCGAAGTGATTCATGATGCCTTAAAAAAAAACTGTTCCAATTTCCTTGCCTTTGCTCACCGATGAGTGCCTCAAGAATGCTGTTGACAAAAGAAAGCACAACGCCTCACCGGGGGTGGATGGTTGGAGAACAGCTGAGCTTCAAGCCCTTCCTGCGATAGTTTTTGCACCATGGGCTCGTATGTGGAACGAAATTGAAGATGGATCCTTTCGTTTTTCACCCATTTCTCAATGCGCGCGTTTGGTCATGTTGCCAAAACCGGATGCCAAAAGCTTAATGCCCATTGGCAAAAGACTGATCACTTTGATGTGTATTCCGTACATCATGTGGAGCAAAGCACGATTTGGCCATTTATGTGGTGGAATTCAGGGAAGACAAGCTGCCGACATTGCTCAGATTATTGCCGCCAGATGTGAACATGCCATCGCTTTTCACAAGCCCATTTGTGGTATCAAACTTGATTGCTCGAAATGTTTTGACCGTATCATTCCAAGAATTGTAGCTGATTTTGCACAGATCCTCGGAATGGATCCAAAATTTTTGAAGGCGTGGCTGCAGGTTTATGAAGATTTTCATATGTTTTTTATGCATGGGGCATGCTATTTCAAAAACCAGTTTGTCCAATTTGAATGGTGCGGCTCAAGGGGATGCAGCCTCGGTGGCCATCAGCATTTTGATGACTGGATGGACAGCAATTGTTGAGTCTATCCCTGGGATTGAGCATTTCGCGTTTATCGATGATTCCTATCGTCTTGTGCTGGAATCCAATGTTGAGAATCTTGCTGCTGCCTTGACTGGTACCAAGTTTTTCGATAAACTTGTTGGCCAAAAATTGAACATTGATGAATCCAGCTGGTTTGCGACTTCGAAAGCTGCAGGAAAGAAGCTGGCAAATGAAATTCCTGCTCTTCCCATTCATGATACGTTTTCAGTTTTGGGTACTTTTGTCAAGACGAACGCCAAGCGTATTACCATTGATCCCAAGAATACTGCTCAAAGCCTCCATGCTATTCTTCATGATATTGAGAATTTGCCAGTTTCTCTTCAAAATAAAGCCTTTGTGATTTCCAGCAAAGTTGTGTCAAAAATCCTTTATCATCCAGAGGTGATTCCTTGGCCGAAAGCGACCATAGACAGTATGGTCAATTCAGTTGCCGAAGCTCTTTGGAGTAACAGACCAGGGTGGCGAAATCCAGAGTTGTTTTTTTCGCTGTGCACCAATTCCATTGCTTGTCATCCCCACATGTCCATTGCCACTAAAGTCATTTGCAACATTGTTGCTCGATGCAAGCGAGATGAACAGTTTTTTGGTTTGTGGTCTGAATTGTGTGGTCGGGATAAGGCTATTGCTTGTGGTCTGGCTGATGATTTCCTTAAAGCTTGTGAAACCCTTGCTATTGAATTTGTGCAGCCACATTTTTTTCGTTGCTTGGGACTACGTGAAATTTCTTTCTTTGAGTTGTCAATTGCTGGAGAAGACTAAGAGTGTGCCATTTTGCGGCTGTGTTTATATGCACAAGCTATTTCTAAGAATGTGCAATGTATGCACAAGCTATTTCTTCTGCAAAGATCTGGTCTGGATCCATGGTGTCCCTCGTCGTTCGATGATTCGTGCCTGGTATTTTGACTGGTGCCTGCCCTACTGCAAACAGACTTTATAAAAGCAATCTTGTTGACTCAGCGAAATGCAGGTCTTGTATGGCTTTGTGAGCTTCATCATGAAGACATAAAAAACATTTGACTCGGTGTGAAGGGGTCGATGCTGGGAAATCCGGGGTCAATTTGTCCTGAGCAGCCCCATTTTCTGACGCATGGTATCTTCGAGGTTCCTCAATATAAACTGGATTCCATCCATGCTGCGGATTTCATGCCTTCTTTTTCTGGTGAAATTTGTCATAGCAATCACGTCTCTTTGGGTTCTTTAGCTGGTTGCGGTTTCGTTTTCAACAAAAAACACTTGTTTACACGAACTTTGGGAGCTGCTGTTGTTAACCTTGAGGGTGAGGTGGTGTGGCATTTTGCCACATTGGAGCCTTGGAGTTGTGCGGTCAAAGATGAACTGTGGATTGTCTCGAGTATGATGCGAAGGTTTTCAAAGAATATTAGTTTTTTTACTCGATGCGTTGCCTTGGCTCAAACGCGGCAACGGTTGAAGGATGTGACTGTCCTTCCACTCAACACGGCGTATCTGGATCTTTGGAGCGAGATTTTCCAGCTCACTGGACGGGGTCGGTCTTGTAGATTAAACATGTTCTCAATCAACGAGCTTGAATTTGCCAACAAAAAGACGTTTTCTGGGTTGTGGAAAATGGCGAAAGATGAGGCTACTCAGGTAGCTAAGACTGCTATGCCGGTCTCGCCGGCAGTTGTGAAATCTTGGATGCAACACACTGCTGTTCAACAATAATGGCTGTGTCGATTGTCAAAACTTTTGCAGTATGTAAATCAAGATGATAACCGTCAACATAGTTTGGTGAATGCTGACCATGTTGTGGACAATGTGGACGCGAGAGTTGATATCGACTATGTCAACCGGTTTCCTAAATGGGATTGGCATTATGCAGAAATTATTTGTGATTGGATTATGCAGAATGCCCCATGCCGGCCTCGTGATTGGGGCTACTCCAATGCGATGTGGAATGAAACTCTGAATTTCTTTCAATCTTTGAAGTGGAGACGTGCTGAGGATACCTTTGTCTCAGTCTATGAACTGGGTATTTATTTCTGGTTGAAAGTGAAATCCCCTCCTTCTGAGGTGATCAAAGGATTCAGCGGTCGCTTATCAACATGGTCAATTGGATCAGACATTTCATGCGTGTTGTCAAGAGACAGAAGATTGAGCTTTTTCCAAATTCGGCCATTTTTTGGGCCAGAAAATGTAGTTGGTCCGGTGTACAGTTCCTGTAGTGTGGCCGCTCCGCTGATGCGTGGAACATCGTGGAACCTTCCGTATGTTGATTTACCATACCCTCTGGTAAACTAACATAACTAATGGGAAAATCCACTCTGAATGGCCATGTTCAATAGCTATGTTAGTTTACCAGAGGGTAGTTTCTCTCTCCAGATCACACGACTGGAAGAGCAAGAGCGATTCCTGCAACTTGGCAATAAAAAACGAATCAGTTCATCCACCATTTCTGAAGGTATCCAGGCAACTGTCAACGTAGGAAGAAATCGAATCTGGCAGAAAATCACAACTCTCCCCAACTGATTGGTGAAAACTGTTCCCAGCTCCTCGAGCTGGCTGTTTTCACCTGAATTCCCTTACTCTAATTATGTGATTACTGGTTTTCATCCATGTAAATCATGGCTTTCTTATGCTTTCTTCCATGACCTGGACCCCTCCCCGCTCCAGAAGATGGGCAACTGAAGCAAGACGGGCAAGCAGCCACCCAACCTGAACTTGCTGCTGAATTTGGGAGACATTGCTCCCTTTGGGCAGATACGTGGGTGTAGTTTCAGGTATAAGTGGTTTTACAAACATAGTGATCATAGAGTGGTTTTACAACAAAATCCTGCAACACCTTGGATGGTTAAAACCCTATAAAAGAATCTATCAACTGGTGCAGGATTTCGCAACCATCCACAGAAGTTACGTAGGGTTACACATGCATCCAACTGAGGTGAACTCACCATGATCAAATTTGGGAGCATTTTACATCACTAGATTTTTTTTATGTGTCAGGTGAATCTCCCAATTTTGAAGGTTACTAACATGCCTTCTCCATAAACAGTGTATTGATCACTCTTGTTATCACACGTGAAAATCAGGCATTAACATATTGCTAACAGGCATTACTAGCATAAACATCACTCTTTTTCTGTATTCCTTTCTTCACCCAATGTTGACTTCTGGTGCTTCTGGTGGCTTCAACACCATTGACATTGACCCTGCCGTCTCTCACGGCAGACGGCCATAAATGGAACAAATCCACACGCAAATGTTGATTGTTTTCAACATGTGTTAACCCATCTCCCAAGAATGATTAGATACACAAATATATATATATATATGTATATATATATGTACATATATATACATATATATATATATGTATGTATATATATATGTATATATATACATGTATATATATATATATACGTATATATATATGTATATATATATATATATACGTATATATATATGTATGTATATATATACATATATATATACATATATATATATATACATATATGATTTGACACTTCCTTATTGGAACTTATTGTGGATATTCCCGTACCGCTGCTTGATCTTTCCTTCTCTGTTCCCATGTTTGTTGGTTGAAAGCACAAACCAAATGTTGGTACCTCTCAATTCAGCAAATCATGGTAAGATCAGCATTTTGTTTATCTGCTTTTCGTAGTTTTCACCCCTCACAATGACCTGCTTTAGTCTACACCCCCTAAACATGCGGACACTTGGGAAGAGCCAATTCATGGGGCATTGGAAGATGACTTCCTGTCGGATATAGAAATGAATATGGGTTCTATATGGCTTTGGCTGAGACTGGGATATATGTATCCCATTTTAAGGCTGCTTCAATAGGTAAAATGATTCTCTGAACCACCAAAGTTTGTTTTGTTTCAAACAAATCAAACAAAACAGTAGTTAACATATTTTCGGACAAGATCCAAAGTTGAGTTAACACATGTTCAGGCAAGATCCATAAAAAGAATTTAAACGATGGATAGCAACCCCAAGATGCCGAAAAGTTGGAAACCATTGGGTTTTACCATCATCAAACTACCATCCCGGTTGCACACGAACCGATGGGCACCTTTTCGGGTGAAACCCCAGTTACATCCCATGATGTTCCCCCGATATTGTTGGTTGTACTCCCATTATTCTCACTATATGAAGTTGCTAGTAGTAGGTAGTAGGTACTATATATATATATAAATATATAATTATGTATATATATATATATATATAGTCCTACTACTAGTATAATATATATATATATATATTATATATTATATATAAAAGACTATATCCCCCATTTTGGGACTTACTAGTAGTTACTCCAAACCAACGCTGGCCAGTGACGGGTTAACGTCCATTACGGAGTAGAGTTGTCCCAAAAGTCGTTGCTGCGTGTCCGGATCGTCCTGCAATTTGATGACATCATCATGTATTGTAGTCACCCCAATGTAGCTAAGACGATGTTATAATTATAAATAAACAATCAGATATCCTAGATACTCATAATTTATGGTTACTACTTAGCACAAATGTACTAGCTAAGTTGCTTTCTACACATAACTCCAATAATTGCTGGGTTATGTTATTAATGTATACATATATATATATATATACATCAACAAAGATATCGGGCCGAGGGGCCTAACTTGCAGGGAATCAGCCACCAATTCATGACCACAAATGAACATGATGATGATGGTGATGATGATGATGATGATGATCATCATCATCATCATCATTTTTGGATCTTATTGTCAGGCAAACCTCTAATATCCATTAATATCCAAGATGTTCGTACCAAATTATGAAGGAAACCCTGCTCTAAATCCGTCCACAAATCTTCATCCAGATTTATCACACACATATTCTCAAGTTTCCTCAGTTGAACCAAAAACACGGACTCCGCTCCCTTCTTTTGTTTGTTTGGCTCATGGAAATAGGTTTCAATCCTCAAATAGCTGGGATTTATATGGATTTATGGTGTTTGACTGCTGACCCATCCAAAATTATGCAAAAACATATAGCTTTTAAGCCATCACCATCTGGATCTCCTTGTATCTCTCTTGGATCTCCTTCACTTTGGGCTGCAGCAACTGCATCATAGAGGTGCTCTTAAGCTGGCCCTGCTGCAAGGGGAAGAACAAGAGCTTGATGAAGGCGGTGTACAAAACGATGGTCCAGCCGAAGGCTTGTTCCACGCCTGGGAGCTGAGAGAATGGCACTCCATGGCCATGATGCTTGAAATGGATACCTTTAGAGAATTTGGATGGTGAAAATGGGAGGAGGATGAGCATATATGAGCATGATGATTTTTATTGATTTTTGGACTGTAGAATCACTTTAGAACAAGGGATCTCAGGCGTCCACCATTCTCACGCAAGATGGCATCAATGCCTTTGATGAGACCTGCTTGGAATCCAATGAAGCCGTTCCACCAGTCATCCGTGATGGGCTTGTTGTTCATGGGATCCACCAAGACTGCGCCATCCGGACCATAGAGGTAGGTGGTGTTGGGATCTAATTCCACAGGCGGCAAATCTGCTGCATAGGCCGGTGGCACGATCTCATGGGCCAAACGACCCGCATTTTCCGACAGACCATCTGCCCACTGCTGCAACGTTGCAGCAACCTCAGCAGGAACTGAGTGATCTCCTGTGGCCAAATTTGCCTGTTGGCAAAACTCCTGCACTTGCTGCAGAAAGTTGGCTTCTCCCATCTGCCCCATCTGTGCCTGGGCATGCTGCAGAAATTCCACCATTTCGGGCCCTGCACGCCGTGGCACGCGGCGTGCGCGGCGCCCGGCACGGGCGACGCAGAGCCCAGCCGTGGCCAGGCCCATTCCCCACCGGGTGGCCGTGGCCGTCCCCCCACTGGCTGGGACAGCCGTGGCAGGCGTGGCAGCCGTGGTTCCCATGGCCCCAACGTGGCCAGGCCGGGCGGCCGAGAGGAAGGCTGGAGCATCTCCAAGTTGGCTCGCGATCATGGCGGCCCCGGCAAGAGCAGCACGAAGCTCGGGTCGCTCCATGACTCTACTTTGACTCGTCATGAGCACCGTGGCTACATGATGCGTGATGCCATGATGCCAACAATGCACCTGGCCGGGAATCATGTGACCTGAAAGCCTCATGTCTTACATAATCTATTGAAAAGCACCCGAGAAATGTAATTGGGAAAATGTAATTACAAGCCTCTCCCCCTTGATTACATGTATAAGGTAGGGTCCATGTTTCCCTGCAGCTACATGTTCATGTCCAGAAAAGTACACGACACAAAGATATAAGATCTCCTTATGGATCCAAGTACCTTCTGAGGAAGTGGGGATTGATTTAGGGGGTTCAGTACCTTCCCAGGTAGCATTTGGATCCATAGGCTATGGATTTCTGTGAGAATTCAGGATCCCAGTCCATCCCCAGGGTTTGAATAACCGAAGATTTCCGATTCCGTCATGGCAATAAATTACAACCCTATTATGGATGGCACTATATATAGAGGGATGTTTCCCATCTTTTCCATCGCAGCCAACCTTGTCATGACGTATGCCATGCGCCCAGTCTGGAAACGACAACGCCAAGTCCTAATCAAGTTTTGTACCTGTAGAGTCCCTAAAGCTGAGAAATGGGTATGGTCAAATTAGAGGGTCCCCAAGAAAATGGATGGTAAATATGAAAATCACACGAAATGTGATGTTTGAGTCTGCCATTTTCACCCAAAAAGTATGAAGAGGCGTCAAGTCACAACCATGGAACAATGTTTCAAGGGAATATCCACACTTTTCTGAAATTGAACATTCCACCAATAACACGTCTGAAATTTGGTCAACAAATATGAAACCCATATGGCAGTTTCACTCTCGCCCGTCTCAGAGTTCGTCGAAGGATTGACCGTCAGAATAGGAGCCAAAGGGTAAATAACCCGCCTGGAGCAGCCCATCAACTGGACGTAGCTCAACTTGCCGCAATTTTGGGTACCCCCAAAAAACATGCAACATTTGTGGGGTTGCGAGGTTGGGAATTTTGACCATAGCGATAAACAAAGAAGTACAAATAGAATCAAATAGATATATCAGATAAATAGGATTAAATAGGTACCAAAAATGGCCGTAATTGCAGTGTTTGCCATCTAAAGACATGCCCAAACTGGGCCCTTCCTCGATCTTGTCGTCCCCCTCTGGGAGGACTCTCCTTCAGCAAACGGATCCATGACTCATCCACAAAGGGGTAGCCATCTAAAATAATAAGAAGATATAAGAAGCAAATGGGGGTTCTTGAAATGGGGATGCCCAAGTCACCATGGGTTTCAAATGGTTTCAATCCGAAAATGCTCCAATCACTGGGATGATTTGGGGATACCCGCATTTTAGGAAACCTCCCGGAAAGGGTATGACTCTTTGCAAGCCGCCAAAATCCGGCTTGATGGGGAATTGGATCATCCAGAAACTGCTGGGATACCACAACGGGTAAGGGTTGGCCATCAACGCCACTGTTAGCAGGTTGGATCGTGTTGGATCATGGATCTGCAGACGAGATTCTCTGGGAAACAGTAGATCTGCTGGCAGTTTTTGAGCCTTACTCTGCCACGCCCGAAAAACGAAGAAATTTGAGTAAACATGTTTCAGGCCGAAAAGACATGAAAAGACCCCCGAAATCTCATCATTTACTTCAAACGTCGGAAACGATTTGAGAGGCCACCCAGCAAACTCCGGCAACATTTTCTGAATGACACGGTGTAGATGACACATTGAGGAACGGGCCCGCCATAATCAAATGGGTTTTGGCCTTCCCTGTAGTAGTTCTTGACCTCACAAAATCTGGAAGGATTCCATGATTGGGTCATTTACCTTTGGATACCTTTGGTACTGACCGTCATTTCTACATTCGAAGGGGTCAATGTTTGGTGCATAAGGTTGGGCACGTGCTCATTGGTGGTCAAATTCTGCAAGGAAATCACGGTGTGGTACACGGCCAGCAATAACACCTCAGCAGGCGTCTCTGTGTTTTCCAGGGATAAGTTTGCCGAAACTGAGAGGAAATCCATATGTCTTTGCATGCCAGGTTGAATAATGACAACACATAATGACAAAGTTTGTCTAATTAAATAATAACATTTCTTCCTTTCTTTGCTTTTTTTCTGAAGTTGCGTTTTTTGTACTGGTAGTTCCCTTCACTTCCCTTGACGGTATTGAGGTGCCAGCAGCAAACATCAGAAAAAGACAGTACAAGAAGAAGAACACCGTGGAGGTATCCTGGCATCAGACCGTCAAGGCAAGATAGATATCACCCAACCCCAACCACCCACCCGTTGATCTTTAGGTTCCGTGTTTTCATTGGGGAGAACAGGATAGGGTAAAATAGATATATATATATATAATATGTGTATATGTTTTGTTTTGTAATATTCATATATAAGTATATAATTCTAAAATATTCTAAAATTGTATATGAATAGAAGTATGTAGTAAGTCGTAAACAGTTACTGTATATATATCAAGCACAAGTTCTTGGCCATGTATTCCGCCAGCTTTCCGGCTGCGAGGCCGCAGAGGCCGTGGAGGTCCTCCGACAGCACCCAGAGCACATCTAGGAAGCCATAGTCAGGGCCGAAGGTATCATCTGCCTGGCTGGAAAGGCATGGAAAGTCCGGAAAGATGTGGATTTCCGAAAGGGCAACTGGAATCAACTGGATCTTTCGGATACTTTTCCGGGTAGTGTTCTAGGGATCTTTGGTGGAATTTCCATCCCAATTTCCATCAGGATTCTTCCCAGTGAACCCATTCTTGTTGCGTTTTTTTCCCACCCTGGTTCTTTGTATCTGCTTTTGCCCCTTGTCCCATGATTTGTTATATCCCAAGAATCTGCTGGTCCCCAGAAGGTTCTGGTTAAATCATCTTAAATCACTTAATGCTCCCTAGTCGGTTCAATCATGTTCAATCTGCCCTGTGTTTCTTGGTTAAACCACTAGCTTTGTGCCATTCAAATCCATCCTTGGGGGGATTCCACAAATCAAATTGGTCCCTTCTACAACCGCATGCCAAGGCCATCCAAGGCCCATAATAATAAAAAATGGGCCCGGGCCTCCTGTCCGAAGTGGCACACGGTCACATACAGGCACTGCATGAGAAAAATCGTGGAGGAGTAGATCAGAACCACAAAATAGCGGTAGTTGTACAATCCCACCTTGGAGGGCCACCCGGCGGAATGTCGAATCAACTGGAAGGCGCACTTCCAAAGTGGCAAATAAAAAAAAATCTCTTTGGAACAATTCCTCAGAACGTGCCTCACTCCAAAAGAATATATGATATGCTACTCTCTACACGGTTTTTTTTTGATTCCCCAGCATTATGGATTCAATCCAGTTCAATCCGCAGCAACTTGCTGCTTGAATCTGATGTTTTACTAGTTGAACCACCAATTTTTACTTCCGCTGAGCTGCACAATTTCCCAACCACGTGCAGTGGTGATCGAAGCGCAAAATGCAATTGTCACCTGCCACGTCAACAGCTGAAAATGGTCAGCTGATTCGACCACAAAGCCCAGCCAAACCCATCTAAAACCAGGGTATCCATGGGTATCCTGCTTCAGAAACTCTCCGTTGAACTTGTATTCATCATATTCCGTGAAAATCATCACTGAAAATGCCTTGGTGAATTATGGTGAATTGCGACTTCGACTGGGCATTCACAGGCCGGAGCCGCAGAAGGAGCAATGCTTTGAACGTGGTGGTCTGAAGATGTTGCACGTGGCACAAAACCTGATACGAGACTCGTCTTTTTCAACAGGCACAGCAACGGAAAGAACATCCATAAAAACAAATATATCACGTGGGGTACAAAACGCAATCCAATGGCTTATAAATATCTATTAAACATATCACCAGTTCCCATTCACACCTACAATGTTCGTCTTTCTTGCTTAAATATGCCACTAGTATTAATCCAAAATATAGCATATTCATAGACACATATTCAAACATATTCAAACCATACATCTTTCAGAAAACCTCTGAGATTTCAGCTTCTGTTTGATGGTGATCTCGCTGATCTTCCTTAGCGACGCGGAATGATTGCTTCACTGTTTGCCTACATGATCTACATGAATGAGTCAGAAATGTTGGGTGAACGTTGGTAAACATTCCATACATGGAGCGATTTTGCGCGTTGAGTCTTTGAGAGGTTGGAACTATGTCTTGGTCCAGAAAGGACCATGCAAAACCCATCGATAGGGAAGGCCATGAAACTCCGACCGTTGCGATCCCATACGGTCCCCATGTTGGTCCCAAAAGTAGTTCCTCCACCGGGAATTTCGCCAAGTAACAAAAAGCGATGTCGAGGTACACCTCTTAAATCCATCTGTTGCTCTAATTCCTGCGACGATCCAAAATCCAGTGGTCCAGCATCATTTGACCAACGGCCACTTTTGGAACATTTTGTTGACATCAATGTTGAAAAATTATAACTTACGGATGTCATTCTTCATTCTTCCATTAGACTCAACTGTCATTCGATTTTTTTTTCTTCGCTCTTTTTCCCATGAAGTTCCGGCCGTTCCCGCCGTTCCCATGGGGGGCTCCTGCGGAATGCTTTCATTCCTTGGGATAATCCCTGGATTCATGGCGGACGCGAAGAAAAAGGTCACCAGAATCACGGCAGCGAGCACCTGAAATGAAAACCGGGAGGATGTTGAATGGACTTCCTGAACTGCAGTTGATATATATATATACATATGTTCTTAAATATAAAGTAAATATTAAATATAACCATATCATATACAACATATATCAACATATATGACATATGATGTTTATGATAATTTTTTATCTCCTGAAATCTGCTGTCATCATCCCATACCATCCCTCCATCGATTGGAGGACTGGATGTTCTGCGGTCCAGGGACACACTGGGAGATACCCAGAAATGATGTCAGGATCAAACCTCAGGTTTGCACAGATTCCTCTGCTGATTTTTTGGTATGTGAAATTTATGGAAAAATCATGAGGGGAACCTTACTCTTTATTCCATGGGATAAAAGAAGGCATAGAAAAACTTCAAAAAAACGTCTCTTCAGACGTTTCTTGAAACTGCCATCCACTGGTTTCAAAGGTTCCCAGATCTCCCAAGTTTCAGCCGCGTGTCCCGCTGCAGCTGAGCCACCGGGACGAACGATCGGGAGCAAGGAATGGAAATACCTCCAAGTGACCACATTCGCTGTCAGGGGTACCGTTGAACCTAGCTATGGAAAATGGCCCATTTATAGATCATGTATGATTTCCCTATTAAAAATGGTGATTTCCCATGGCTACGTTAAATAACCAAAGGGTACACATACAGACATCAATATATATATATAATATATGTATATGTATATATATATATGAGTCTTCTATCCCATTGATCAATTACTCCACCCATTTTAAGGTCCAAAATTTCGGCGGTCGCCAGTCCGGTCTTGAGGGCACCAAGCTCCAGGTCCAAAGGTCAAGGTCTTGGCGTGGCGTGGGAAACTTTGGCCCAGAGGGGATGAGGGAACATATAACATCTATATATTATTGTAAAAAACAATCTATAATGTGTATGTGTATATCTATATATTATGTATGTATATTTATATATAAATATAATGTATATATATATACCTATATATATAATGTATATATATTGTATATATATATATATATAATGTATATATATACAATGTATATATATATGTCAATTATACATATATATATAATTAGTTGGGGGTATGGAGTACCATGTATATATATTAAATCTGTGAACAAATCGATCCTTGTTCTGGATGTTGTAGTTC
Organism: Cladocopium goreaui; assembly: GCA_947184155.2. Lineage (NCBI taxonomy): Eukaryota > Dinophyceae > Suessiales > Symbiodiniaceae > Cladocopium > Cladocopium goreaui. The sequence continues at coordinate 48,503 of CAMXCT020003004.1, read as the reverse complement.
AAATGATACCCGCTTCACTGGTAGTTCCCGGACCCTTTAATCATGGCGGAGGGCGAACACTTATTTTGCTCACGCGTGGGGTCTTGAGCCATAGTGGCGTCCCATGCATGAATTGTTTGTATGTTCTCACTACGTTCCCTTTGACACCCCCCATGCCCGTGGTATTCTTCGAACCACGGACACGAGAGAGGGAACTTTGAATTAGATCGTTTCTGCTACTTGAATTACGCCTATGTACATAAAACGTGCCATTCGGTTCCCCCTTCCCCACATTCCCGAAGGGAATAATGGTTCAGGGTTCGCCTACTCTCTGGCTGTCGATGCATCGGCGCTTCATCAAGCTGTACAACGCGAATTATTGCTAGCTAACATCTACTTCTCTACGCTGGCTCAGCTCGCCACTCACCCGTAGGGAGAAATGGGTCACTTCGCTATCAAAGATTTACAATGCTAACTAACGAATTCACGTGCACACTGCAGAATTTCATGCAGATTGGGAATATCAAAAGTCTTGAACCTAAGCGAATTAGTCTAATGCCTCGCTCAGAGTCCACTCAGTTGGTCTTTTCCTGATCATCTGTTTGCAAAGACGATACACATCTTGTAGTTCAGTGACCATTTTGGCGGACAGAGGTAATAAGTTCACTGCTCACGGCGGACTTTCTTCCATTGAGGTGCTGTCGGAGTTCTCTCCCATCCTGCCGCACGTTTTGGAGCAGCTTTCGGCGATGAAGGCTTTGCAGGCGGTGCCTTTGATGGTTCATGGGATTTCGGCATAGCCTTGCCCTTTGGTGCACTAGCCGATGATGATGATGCTGAACCAGTGCCTTCAGGTGTCTGTGAAGGTTGCGCAGGTGGTTTAGCAAACTTGGAAGCTGCAGTATGTCCAACTGCTTTGAATACTTCACCCACCACTTCGTCGCCAAGGGTTGGAGCCATCTTCGTTTTCATCTCGGTCTTTCCCCTCTGCGCCTCGGCCTCGGCCAGCTGAATAGCATAAGCCATCTTGCTAACAAAGTTTTGAGGCAAAGGAATGCCACACTGTTGGGCGGCAAAGAGCAGTTCTACTCTCTGTTCTTTCTCCCTCAGGCTCAGATATACTGAGAATGCTGGGAGTTCGATGCAGTTGGGGAAGCCGTGGCTCCCAGAGCGAAAGAAGGTATACGACTCGTGCTCCGGAAATGTTCCTTTGAGCAGTCGTCGAAGGAAATTGCTGATGGTTACTCGCATCTCCTGTTTCCCTTGGGCATCAGCCTGCATTCGGTTCATTGGCATGAGGAAACCCAATGATTCGGGAGTGTACCCGGCGCAGACCAGAAATTCCATCATCTTTTCATAGATCTCCAAATTCTTGATGACAGGCATCATCATGTTTCTTGGTCGTCCTGAGTACATCTTCTCCCCCTCTGACCAGGAGTTCCTTTTCCCTTTCTCCTGAAAGAGTTCATCCAATTCCAGCTCCGTCGGCCGCTTGAGGTTGCCGTCCGGGTCTTCACCTGTGTAGGGGCAGAAGTCGTCCAGGTCCAGTCGGACTCGCCTGGTTTCCGTCATCAGCACATGGTACGCCTCAGGGGTCATAGTGACTCTCTGGTTGTAGTAGTGCCTGAACATTGTGATGACCTTTGACATGACAGCATTGTCATACAAGTGAGCCGCGGCCTCGGAGACATCATTGTTGATAAGACCGTCTTCTGGCATACCCTTGCTGCCGCTCTCAAGATTCTTGGTCCATGCTGGAAGTTTGGTAGAGGGCTCATCATCAGGTTCGACGTCCATTTCATCATCGTCTTCTTCAATGATTTCGTCTTCTTCCTGTTGAGCTTCCTCCTCCTGGTCCATTTCCTCATCGTCGCCTTCATTGTAGTCGACCTCGTCAGGATTGAAACCATAATCATTGGATTCGGATACGTTTTCTTGTGCTTGATTGACCGTATCCTTGAACAATGACTCTTCTTGTCGACGAACTTCCTCATCGAGCTCTTTCTTTGTGGCCTCATCTTCATCGTCTTCAGGAGCTTGTAGCCGATATGGACGAATCCCGCAACTCTCGAGTTCTGTCCAGCAAACTATGCACACTGCTAGTTTTGTCGGCGTCTCATTGATACAGTGAGGACAGTGGCGGCAACCTGAAGTTTGCACCCTTTTGCGTTCGACTATGTAGTCGATCAGCTTGATGCGGGCCAGGTATTGTTCTTGTCCGCCAGGCTTGATGAGGTTGTTCTTGAATTGGTTGACGATGTTCATGGCATCCATGGCAATCTCGTCAAATGGTTGGTCTTCGGCGTCGATGCACTGACTTGCAACCCTCAGGATGGACTCCTTGGTGGCTACCGTTCTTGATTTGATAGTTCCAGACCGGACTACCTGGTCGTCGCCCGAAGGGACGAACAACCGGAGCCATGTCTTGTTGTACTGATCCTTGGGGTCCTGAATCCATCCACCTTTGATTGCCGAGAATGGGATGATCCTTGGTGAGACGATCTGTCCCGAGTCAGTTAGTCGACCGCCGTATTCCACCATCAAGGTCTCGGTCGGGATGAACAAGCATATGTAGTCACCCTTACGCGTATCAACGCTCTTCGTGATAGTCCATGATCTGTGATCCCACGGGACGTACGGGTTGAAGAACGTGAACATCCGATGACCTTCTCCAAGACCTCCTGGGATTAATCCCTGCCTCCAAATGCTTCGAAGGTTGGTCTTCTTGGTGATGTGGAAACAAACCGGTAATGACAAAACAGTGTTGGGTGCGATTGGATGTGAAAGCAGCGAGGACATCAATGAAACGTCGTCTCTCGAAGATCCTTCTTTGTGCCCCGTAGGAGCACGAACTGCCACTGGATATAGCAGTAGACCTTCATCAGGAATGGGCGTATCCGCATCGACATTGTTGTCAATGCACGTCAGGCTGCGGCGATCAATATCCTTGTTGATCCCAAATGCCAAAACTTGTTCACGCACACGACGTCCATACCTGGCACAGTGGAACATGATCTTGAAGAGCAGTGTCATTCGAAAGTTCGCTTCGTCGACATTCCATGCCCTCTGATCATTTGCTCTTCCCTTTGGGGCAAGGAAACATGTGGCCAGCGTGCATAATCGTGCCTCCAGATGGACTCACATTTGAGCACTTCCTCGATGGGCACCCAGCCGGCGTCATCACAGGGCAGACTCTGTTGCTCTGATACCTTCCCCACATTGTGCCGTAGGATCCTGTTCAGTGATGCACTCACCTTGTCCTCGTAGGCATCGAGTCGGTTGCCAGTCTCGAAGCGGTAGTTGGTCGCATATTCCACGCCGCCAAAGTAGGAGCAATTGAAGAAATGGGCCCCTGTAGTTGGGATGATTTTCAAGAAACCATCTTGCGGCGCCTCGACACGTTTGTAGAAGGTCTTCCTGATGTTGTTGTCAGAGTAGCTTGCCATGAAGTCTGGCACTGACGAAGTGTCACCTCCTCCTCTGACGATAGCGTCTCGGATCACTTCGTTGAGGTCAACAACGTTTTGTGGTCCCAGCTTTGTAACATCACGCCCTTCAATGCAGAATTTGCCATACTCATCGAGGTCACCAACTTCAGACATAGTTCTGATGCTGTCATACCATTGGTGTTCGCCAAACCTCGATTTTGTAGGTTCATCTGTTTGCCCCGACTCTTCAGTAGCACCTGAACCGTCCTTCTTGTGCTCAGGAGGCTCCATATCGACGTCATCAGATGTGGGACTATCAGCCTCGAGCGAAGCTCGGACGGCCTTTAGCACTTTTCTGACTTCATCTCTCTTCTCATGTTCACATTCCAGATGGCCATGTTTGGTGCTACCACAATACAAGCACACGTTGACATCCTCAGAGACAGTGAAGAGTTTTCCCAACGCATCCAAAAGTTGTTGTCTCCCCGACATCTCTGATTCCCTGACCACATCAGTGGGATCGTTTGCTGGCTCATCAGCTTCCTCCTCCCCAGGGTGAGCCGAAGGCTCGTCACCTGGCTTGGCATCGGCATCAGTGCCCATGCTGGCGTCGTTCCCTGTGATGTTGTTCTTCCTGCGATAATGAGAGAACACCTGATCCTTCTCCCATTCCGTGAGGCAGCTGAAATTGGCCAGAGTCTCATATCCGGGGATTGCGTGGATGATCTTCATGACCCTCTCGGCTTCTGCGGTTTGCAGTGTGCAGTCGAAGGATCCCCGTCTCTTGTCATTGATGGTGCTTGAGGTTCTTGATGTCGATGTAAACTGCGCCAATGCCTTTTCCAATCCATTGAGATATTCAGCTGGATCAACACTGGCATTGAAAACATCAACAACTCCTTTGGCCATGTTGGCCACATCCAAGACACCAAGCCAGAATTCGATGATATCTCCAGTTTTCTCGGCAGATGCACGGGAGAATCCAAAGATCTCGTTCCTCTCCTTCACATCGGGAACGGCGACCTTCTCGAAGAAGTCTTTGTATGCGACATTTCCGCAATCCTTTGTGACTCTGTAGATCAATAGCCACTTCTTCGCGACTTCATCAAAAACTCTTTCGCGATAGATGCTGAATTGCTTGCCGCGTCCATTCCGGAAAATTTCCAGAGCTTGCCTCTTCGAAATCCTGACTCCTCCCATGTGAGATAGAGATTTCATCAAATGCTCCCCATACGCCAACGATGCATTTGAAATCAACGAAGACGCAGTAAATGTAAGCCAGGTTTGAAATCCTTGATTGATGTCAACAATGTCAACACCAAGATCCTCAAATGCAACCTTCAATCTGGCCGCAAGGAGCAGGACGGACTTTCTGGCCTCCAATGTTGGAGCTGAACGCTTGTAGTGGTCCTGGGTATTGGCGGAGCAATTAATGCAGTGGGATGGTCTCGACTGGCATGTCTCGATCTCATCCATCGTCACCGCATTTCTGCAGCTCGTGCACAGGATGTCGGAATTCTCCGTGTCGATGGTGAACCACATGCATCGATCGGAAACAACTGGTTCCAACTCGTGGGTGCCGACTACTGGTTCGACCCAACTGGTCTTGAACCTCTTGTCCTTTGTGAATCGGTTGACGGCGGTTCCAGGGCCTCGCTGGAAGATTGTTGTGTCATCATTTGCATAGTCACCTGGGGTCATCTCGCCACTGGCAATCTTGAACGCCTCAGTCGGTCCAGTCATGTCCTCCAGAACTTTGGTGTTAATGCCAGATTCATCGGGTTTGAACGCCCCCTCGTTGAGGACTGAAACGTGTTCCCGGTTCGTGGCACACATGAGGAATACTCTTTGGCGAAATAGGTTCTTCTCAATCACAGACCAAATTGCCGTCTTCCCCAAAGTCCCCTTCTTGGTCGTACTCAATATTGGATATTGTTTCCCAAATTGTGAATACATTGATCGCCACATTCTTTGGTCAGATGTCACCAAGATCCCTTGGAGCCTCATCTTCTCGATCAGCTCATCTGCGAGTCTTGACGTGACAGAGTCCATACCGTTGAACATGGAGTCATTGTTGATGGCGACCATCAGAGGTCGGGACGTAACTTGATCAAGATCGAGCACCCCTTTGACAAACTTGTTCTTGAAGTCATTTTCAAGCATGACACAATGAGGTGGTTTTTGGGCATGAAGGAATTGCAATGACAACCAAAGATGCACAGTTATCAAACCATCGTCGACGGTATCCGTGCTGAGGTACTGCTTGACTTTGTCAAGGGTTTCGAGGAATTGTTGAAGTGGTCGTTCTGCATCGGAATCATGGATCTTGAATACTTCAACACTTTCCCATCCCATGTCAGCTAATCCCATTTGGATGCCATGCGTCCCACTCTGGGTTCCCACGCGGAACATCAGGTCGGTGATAAGGATGGTAGTTCCAGCCCTGAAGTCACCTGCCAACATGTCGTGATCTCTTGGACCATTTGGTGCTTCGATGATCCTGCAAGCAAGTGGGTTGGTGATCATCTTCTTGATGCGGCCCAAGTCAGATTGGTTGGCGACATTCACGTCGTGCTGCCCTAGCATCATGAGCATTCCTGCAGTCGACAAATAGCACCCTGTCCGCGTCAGCATGTACTTGCGGACGACGTGGCTGTAGCACCTCAGCCAGTCCTTCTCGGAGATGGTGGACGCGGTGTCCTCCGTCACGACCGCCGGATTGCAGATCCCGAAGACCATGCATGCATATGCGGTCACTCTCCTCAAATATTGTGCCCAAGGTGCTGAACCTGAAGTGCTGGCAGCTTGAGCTGCTGGGCCTTGGATGATTGATAGTAGGAAGTGATCCCGCTCGTCCATCCATGCCGATGTGATGAACTCTGAGTTCCTTTGGTCGGGCATTGAGGATGTCCTGAAAAGATATCCGGTTGGTACCCGAGGAATCACCCAGTCCTTCTTCGCGGGAGGTGTAGATGGCCTTGCCTTCGATGGTGGTGCTTTTGGTGGTGGTGCACTCCCAGCTGCAGAGCTGGAACCATCGTGTCCACCGAAGGTGGAACCACTAGGCCCAGTCTGCTGTTGTTGCTGTTGTGCCCGCTGCGCATCGGCTTCCCTCTGTTGCTTGTCATCCATCATTCTGATAGGTGAGGGATCCCAACCTGGATGATCCGGTTGACTTGGAGGGTTTCTGCCGTCTTTCGGCATCAGCGGAATGTCCCATCCATCGATGTGGGAGACCTCTGTGGCTCCTTGGCCCATCTGTGTGGTGGCAGTGGTCGTCACATAGTCGCGAATACAGGAAAATGTCCTGTTTCGTTTCTCCACCTCCTCGAACATGCCCTGATCGGCCTTCTCGATGTTGTAGCCCCCCAACTCCCATATGTCGTCGCGGAGGTCAATGGCCTTCTTCATTCTGACCAGATCGGCTCTGATGATCCCGCTCAGGTGCGACATGGATGTGAAGTTTTCCAGTCGCGCCATCCACTCATGTAGCATCTTGGAGACCATGAGGATGGTTTGTAAGTGGACGACGGCCACCGTCCGCTCTAAGCTGAGCTCATAGTTCATCGACATCCAGTCTTCCAGGACATTCTGGACAATGATGGTCTTACCCTGGCTGCTTGTCGCCCTTGCATTGTGGCGACGGAGCGCATAGCCTAAGCTGTAGCTCTCCTCGTACATGATGTTAACCAGGTATTTGATGCGGTCTTCAACTTCGTCAGGGGCAGGTGCCTCTCGCTGCATCACTTCAAATGACCATTGTTCCCACTTTCGACGGGCAATCTCCTCGAAGTTCGTCCTCTTCCGGATTTGGTAACACGAACTTCCATATGGAGGGTATGTCTGATTCAAGGATCCGAGGTGTGTTGGACTCGTATTTGCAATCTTGTCACGTAGTCCCTTAACCGTGATTTCCTTGTTGATCATACTATTTTGCCCGGTGTAGTGGTCCTTGAGGGTGTCCCATGGTTCATCTATTCTAATCGCACACTCAAAGGTGCACAAGAGCTTCATGATGCCCTTCTCCTCTGAGTTTCTGGCGGCCCCTTCCACCAATTTTGATAATCGGGCCCCTTTGTCGATGAAACTGATGGCAGACATCTTCAACTCATTCTCATTGGTCACTTTTGACAGCATCTTCATTAGCAACCTGATTGCATGAGTTACGAATATTCTGCCACTTCTATCCATGACAAAGGCTAAGGCCACAACGACAGGAGGAGAAATCTTTACTCGATCCAACCATTCGTCGAGGTCCTTGTCCTTGTAACCCCTGAAGTTTGCCTCCTCATAGGTTGAGAATGGAGCAGGAAGGTTATGCTCTTGTTTCTTCTCCTGAATGAGGGACAGGGTCGACTTCAGTAAGCTGATCCCCTTGGCCGCTGATGGGATTACAAGGTCAGTTCCAGCCATTGCGAAGACCGAAATGAGGCTAGGAGAATCCGGATCCGTCAAGGTGCACCAACGACGCAGGTAACAGCCTGACTTCACCTTCAATCTACCTTCAACGGGATCCGGATCCACCAAGAGTGATCCACGAAGTGGATACAGCCTCAGCTTCACCTTCACACCGCCTCGTCGGGTGATGAAGTTAATAAATAACTTTTCATTGATGGTCTTCACGTTGGTGTTGCATTCATAGTCATTCATGATGACACATGCACATGACTTCGACTTATAGTAATCTTCCTCTTCCATAACCTTTGGTCGAAATCTCCTTCCATAAACGTTGTTAATCAACATTTGGTTTGTGACACCACGAAGGATGCATCTGACAATCTTCTCGGTATATAATTGTGTTGCACGTGTTTCTCTACCCGCACATTGACCGTGAGTGTGTGAGCCATCACATTTTTCATGCATGTCAAAGAACTCAACCCCCCATGAAACGATCCTCCATGGTTTCTTGATTGCGGTCCCAACATCTTTGAATTGTGATTTCAAACCATACATGCATCCATCAAAGTCATGCACAGTTGATTGGGTTCCACTGATCAGAAACTTCATTCTCTCGTCATTCCAATAGTCGCATCCTCGAGGTAGTTCCAACAATGCCATTGCATGCAAAACATGTACACGCTGCAAACACAATGTGAACTCTTCCCATAGCTCCCAATATAGAAGTGCTTTCATTCTGATGTTGTGTGCTGTGACCTCACTCACATTTTTGTTTAACCGATTCCACGGCGAACCACCGGTGCAAGGTCCCGCAAAGAACACGCAGTCACTAGGCCCCCTGATGCAACGTCTCCATTTTGCCCTTCCGTAGTTGGACATGAGGTTGTCATCTTCGGTAATTGTGACCACATGCATCATCTTAAACCGACTTTGTTGGTGAATCTTGGTGATGATACTTTGCGTTTCGGCACACATAAGGAGCAGGCATGGGACATCATCTTTCATCTCATAGACGTTGAGAGATATGGTAACGTCATTGAGTATCTTCCCGAGAAAATCAGCATAAGATTGCCTGAAGTGATATGTCAGAATCTTCCCATTCTTTCGATGTAGTGTCATCTGAATATCCCAATCATTTTGTTTTCTGGTCTCATGCTTCAACTTGTAATGATGGGCTATAAACATGTCATCCAATGGAATGATTTTCATGTTCCCATCAAGGATACAGGTGACCACAGTGTCCTGGCACGATGCCCTGTCCTCCACGTCAGATCCGCTGTCCATCACATCTTTGATGTCTGCATTGGATATGATCTTGAAGGTAGTGGTCCCTGTCCAAAATTCATTTCTTTTGTTGGTCTTCTCGATGTTATTCCCCGCCAATCTCCATGAGTCATGGATCAATCTCCCACTTGACTGAAACACTTGGTTAGTTTCCCGTTCATCTCTAAACCGTCTCAGCTTACATGGCAGAAAGTCAGCCTCTTTGGGGGTAAACATCTTTCTCCTTGGTACTTTGTGCACTCTCGTCAATGTCGTTTCGTCCTTCCATATCCATTCATCTTGATCACATTCATTTTTGGATATCTTCTTTCCCTTTCTTGACGACGTTGAGGGGTTATAGGCTTTGTCTTTTGATACCCTACCAGCAATCACATCACCACCGGCAAGTATAATTCGTCGTCGATTGGGATCTTTGTTTTCTGTGGGATATGGATCATCATCGGAGTCCCCCGAAGGAGGAAATCCCATTGGAAGACTACCCCATCCAGAACTCCCCCCATGAACAACTCGAAGGAGCGTGTTGATCACCCGAGCAGTACCACATGGAGCTGCATGAATGGTTGTGGGTTCATTTCCATGGGATTGATGACAAAATAGTTGACCTACCCCCACAGTTAACTGAGGATACTTCAGGACTGGAGTCTGACGAGTCGGCACCGCAGCAGCATGGAGCCCTTGTCGTGCTGTTGACGCCAGGTGTCCCGGTGAGACAACACCAGCTGATTGCCTAGTAATCACCGACGGTGATATACTAAATTTACACGGATGGTATTGGAAACAAGCTCGTTCTACCCATTGATCAAAACGGTCTTGTTGTTGAACAGGTGGAACTCGATCCTCAACCTTGATCCATTTGCCATGAGAAAGTATCCAGGTACTTCTCAAACAATCATGCGGCAATGATACACCAGATGGTCGCTTTCTAAAGAAAGTCGGCGTCTTAACAACCAATATGGGGTCCATACCAGGTAGTTGTTGTAGTTGTTCTTTACCAGAAAGACCCTTCTGATACACCTCAGGTGGTAGAATAGGTATTTCGGTATACGGAAAATTTGGAACATCTTGAGTTTTGGTTTGAAACACTTGTCGGACAGTGGTATCAACATCCGTGGTGGGTGAGACCATATCGAGCAGATCTTTCGTACCGATGTCACCAGGGTCCAACAGGTTGATGAGCATACATGCCCTTTTCCATGCCAACGGATTCTTGAAGCCTTTGGTGTGAATGTCAGCGGCCATTTTCGAGGTCACCTCATACATGAGTACGTAGTTCTCCCGAGTAAAATGTTCATGGAGGGAAGTAATGGCTATGCCATGGGTCCTCTCAAGATGCCGCATAGTGGGGTTACGACCCGACCTGACTACACCGATCATGCCCTGATTGTCATCATGAAACAATAATTTGGGCGACTTTCCCGTCAGCGTTTCCCAGATGCTCATTGCGGGCAAACCCATAGTACGGAGGGTGACATCGGCTGCCACGATTTCAGCCTCAGGCGTCGAATGGCTTACGCATCCTTGCCGTTTGCTGCCCCCGGACAAAGGAAACCGTGTGTGGTTGCCCTGGATATGCATATGAGACCCTGAAGTTGATCTCAAAGACTGTGCACACCCTGCAAAATCAGCATCAGCAAATAAAGACAATGTCAATTCATTGAACTTGTCCCCAACCCAGCCGGTCATTCTTTTAGATAGGCTGGAATTCACGTAGCACATTAAGTGATACAACTTTGCATCGTCATCAATGGTCCACTTTGTTACATTCCTGGCCAGGGAATTAATGGAACGAAGCAGATCAAAACGAGCAATCCTCGCCGCGTACAGCAGCTTCATCAACACGCTGGCAGCGTGTGGCGCTAATGCACCTCTCTCAGCAGACTCCCCAGGCGAGACGTCTTCCCCTTGGGTTCCTTGTTCATAAAACAATGGAGCGTCCGGATCAAATTCATGAGTACACCATGGACATACCTTCTTGTTCTTGGGGTTCCCGGGACATGGTGCTCTAGACTTGTGTTTCTTTGTTTCTTCAGGTAGACTTGGAGTAGATACTTGTTTCAACTTCGTATCTTTTCCAACAATGTCCAAGTACTTCTCAACTGACAGCTTCAACAAACCTTCCATGTCATAGGTCATGGTTGACACCGGGGTTCCATCATGAAGTTTGGTAGATCCCTTTCTCAAAATACAACCAAGGTAGAGTCCTAAGTCAGTCTCGGGCTCGATGTTGAGTTTTGATCGAAGCATCTCCCAACCCTTAGTCAGGTTCTCTTCCGGTCCTGCCAGCTTTAAGTCGTCTACATAGATGACAAGAAGTAACTTCAGTTTCTTGTGAAAATACATTGAAGGCCATTCTTCTCCAACAGGAACGAAGTCGAGTTCTCGAACTTTCTGATCACAGTGTTGTTCCCACATTGTTCCCGAATCGGGGTGACCATATAAAGCTTTAACCAATCTAACAACTGGTCTACGAAACTTTCGAACATCGACATCGTCTGGCCAAGCATCTTCGGGTAGCTCAACCCAACATGGTGGTCCGGTTAGTTTTGCTTGAATGTACGCCTGAATAGCGTCGGCAAGTTTTACATTATGACCAGGAAGACACCCATAGAAATCAGCCCATCTCGATGCCTCAAAAGTAGCTGGAGAATTGCCCAAGTCCTGGAAGAAAGCAGCCTCCCAGAATTGGTTCTTCACCTGATTACCAAGCAAGACACCTCGGCCTTTGAATTTTCTACTAGGGCTTCCTGCGGGCAATTGGTAATTTTTCTCAACACAGATACCATGCACTCTGGCCATGTGAACCTCTGTCTTGTTTGCCTTTGCTTCACGAACAACGTCATCATATTCTCTAACGACACTGAAATCATAAACTCCAGCAGCATGTTGACCCAACCATTCCTTCCTCATAGCTTTACGTGCATCATCGTTTTCCATCATTTCTTTTCGACCAACAGGTCTAGCCACTGCAGTGTTGAACATCTTGTTGATACTGATTCCATCATCATTTGAAGCTAGCTTTTCTCGATGATCACCACAATGATTAATGCATGGCATACATGGAAATGGAAGGAAAACATCACTGAGGCCACGAGCGTCTTGGGGTACTTCGTTGGTGTTGTGCAATGTCGCAGCAGCCACCACTTTCCCCTGGTTGAAGTCATACACTTTGTCGTTGTTCCAAGTGGCTTTCGGCCCATTGCCCTTCTCGATCTCAGACCATTCGTCCCACTCCATTAAGAAGTCATCATCATCAGGTACATCAGTGTCTGATAAATCTGAATAGCATGGAGCAGAGGCAATGGTCCCTCTCCCGAAGGGAGAATTAGACCTCTTTCCATATTGAAAAACTTTGCCTCTTCGAACATGGTCTTGGGACGTGGCCACTCCGGAAACATGATCGTCTTTGTCGTCTTTCTTGGAGGATTTGGCTTTCTTTGCTTCTTTCTCTTTCTTCTTTTCTTCTTTTCTCTTTGCTCGCTCCTCACTCTCTTTGATTTTCGCATCGCTTTTCTTCTTCTCCTTTTCTGCTTCAAGCTTCTTCTCTTCGGCCTTGGCAATCCCTTTCCTGACAGTAGGTGACATCTTCCTCCACTCGTCAGGGGTATATTTTGAAGGCCTTGGAGTAGTAGATATTCTGCGAAAACCACGTTCATCAATACGATATGGATGACCGCGAGCATTGAGTTTCACCCATTCACCATCGTCATTCAGGTATACGATCCCATCCCCGGCCTTCCCAACGGAGTAATGATCTGGCCCTCCTTCTGGAATATGAAGGTCTGGATGTGCTGGCTTATCGATACCTGGTGGTCCCAATCTTTCTGACATAGCGTTAAGGTGTCTTTCGGCTTCCAACTCTCCTTCAGTTGGCTCCCGTGGGACCTTCGACGAAGGTACACCACCACCATCGTGACCATCGTCATCATCTCCATCATCATCGTCATCATCTGGTGGAGGTGGTGGTAGGATTTCTGGGTTTCCTTCAAGACGATCTTTCACTTTTAATCCCTCAATGGAAACATTAATCCTCTCATATTCTAACTTACATGGGAATTCAAGGGGTTCCTTTAACTCGACTCTTTCGGTATAGTGTGGAGTCCTCAGCTTGGCAATGGGCTTCTCCGCATCATAAGCCAAGTTCTGCTTGCTCCAATCACATAGTGCCCATACCCTGTACTTTCTTGACCAATGGAGCCCGGGACCAATGGAGTATCCAGCGAACACTCCAGGGATTCCCATAGGGTCAAACTTGTGTTGTTGTTCTCGTTCACGTGAACCACTGGGCTTGAAGTACACAAGGGCGCCAAAGGGTATCATCTTCCCTTTGAATTCTTCTCCATGAAGTTTGCACCAAGAACTTACCTCATCGTCGTTGGGCTCGATGTTGAGCAAATGGCTCACGCATCTGATGGCATACATCCAAAAGCATGGTGGAATCCCTGCCTCAAGTAGACAAGTTGTTGTTGCCACGAGCACGAATTGGTTAGTTCTCTCTGCGAGCGAATTGTGCTTGGTCTTTCCGGCCAAGGAAGTATCCATTGGGATCTTTAGAATCTTCATTGCCTTGTCGAACTGTGGGGCATCATCAGAATATGCTTCTCGAATCTTACGACGGCCCATGAACTGTTTGACCGCCCGAATAACGGCGTCTGTGTCCTTTCTAGCAGAAGGATAAGACTGAAGCATTCCTGTATACCTATCCCTGATGACAAAGATGGTTTTGTCGTCGCCATAGTCCTGTTCAGCAATACGACGGTTGTCAACGTAGTCGAATGTGATCAGGTCCCCAAACTTTGTGAGCTTACGCTGAAACGCACCTCTGAACGTTTTCCTGTGCTTCATCTTGGCACGCACGCAAGACTCACAGTAAGGGTTCTTGTAGCGATGAGTTAGAAGGTGAACCTTCGACCGTGCTTCATTCTTCAAAGTTCCCCTCTTACTCAATCGGACTCCTCCATCTTCCTCATCAACATCAATGACATCATCGTCATCTTCACCTCCTCCATCTTCAGGGATTTCTTCAACTTCAATTGGATGATCTTCATGGATGTCATCAGGTGCGATGCTGGGATCGTATCCGTCGTCCTCAAACTCGGCATATTCGTCGGCATAGCACGACATCTCCTCAGCATCACCTGCATCACTTCCAACAGCCACTTCATGTTGATCATCTCTTACCTTAGCTTTCTTACGTTTCTTCATTGATCTCTTGGGTGACTTAACATTGGATCGTCCAACGGAGTCGGAAAGATCTTCAAGTTCATCCCCACTTTCTCCATCAATGACCAAAAGACCTTCACCTTCCGACGTTGAGCATCCATCATCAAGAACTGCCATGATCTTCTCCACACAAGATGATTTCAACTTGATCTTTTCTTGATCGACGCTCACATAGGGAATATAGTCTTTAACAGTCATTTCGATGATGTTACCATTTGGATCCAACATGAATGGAGTTCTTCCGGTCGGCCATACAAAAGAGTAACCAAGATCAACGCATCGCTTTCCCATGGAGAGCACGGAGGGTGTGTCCTCCAAGATGTGGGCTTCTGCTGGTTCGCTAAATGCCTCGAACTTGATGCTTGAACGTTTGGTCGAACACGTTACCCCATTTGCTGTATGGAAGTTGACGACCTTGTCATCGTATGTTGGGAGATCCATTCTACTTATTCTTGTGGATGAAATGAGATCATGACCACTTCCAGAATCCAATATGAATCTCTTATCTCTCTCTTCAACAGGAACAGTGATACACATTGTGTTGCCCCTTTTACCATAGCGACCCTCAATATGCTGAACATAGTTTTCCACAAAGACTTCCCTGGACACCTCACCGTCCTCGACGTCGAGTCTGATCAGGATGTCCATGCTAGGGCCGACTATGACCAGGACTTCATCAATGTCACTGTATTCACCCTTCTCATCGATCAGAATAGCCATTGCTTTCCCTCGGCTCGAAGCTAACCTGCATGAATAAGACCATTGCTCATCTTTCCTTATCTGATCAGTGGGCTTGCCAACTTTACCATGACCTTTGGAGACAGTCTGAGATTTCCGATTGCACTTCACAAAGTCCTTCTTTACGTAAGTTTGAATGTGAGTCTTAGACTCATCAAATCTGACCTTCTTCTTGACCACGTTCGATGCAATCTTATGGAACGTCTCTTCATCATCGCTCCAATCATGGACAAGTGCAGGAGTAGCCTTTGAGCTTGGTGCTTCAGTGTTGGGAGCAGTGTTAAATAGATGAGGATCGTGGCGTTTGTTGCATTTGTCTCCATACCGACACTTGCCCTTAGCCCAATGCCAGCATGGTTCATCAATCTTCTTGGTCTTGTTTGCCGGAGATTGACTTCTTGGAGTTCCTGGCTTCCGACCATTCCCTTTTGCGTTCTTATTCGCCTCGAACACCTTTTGATCATGACTGTATTCACAATCTTTGCCTTTTCTGCATGATTTCTTGATGAAATGGAAATGGCATGGGATCTTCTTCTTGGATCTGGGGCTGGTACTTCGGCTGTTTGCTCGATCCTTCCCTTTCCCTTTTCCTTTTCCTTTTGCATGCTGTTTAGGCTGAGGTGATGGTAGAACTGGAGCTGCATCGGCCTTGGCCTTCGCCTTGGGCGCTGCCTTCTCCTTGGGAGTAGCTTTAGGCTTCGCTTTTGGATTTGCATCCGGTGCAGCAGCAGTCGGGTTCGGAGCAGGAGCTGAAGGTTTGCCGCCGCCTGCGAAGTCTCTCGCATACTTCTCTCTGGCGGCCACATGCTTGTCCTCTCTGATTCTGGAGATGTGCCTTTCGATGACGTCCAACAGGTAGCGATAATTTCGTCTTTGGTCTCCTTCCATCCATGACTCGTACTGCTTGATGTCGAACATCATAAGACTCGAATTTCGAATCTTCTTGCATAGAGCATCACGAAGCCAATCATCAGGAGGTACGTCATCCGGCATCATGTTTGATACCATCTCCATCCATTTCTCGTAGAACACTTCTAGGTTCGAGTCACCGAGATACTTCATCGACACGATGTGCTCCATGGTGAAGGATGTTTCTCGTTGACCTGGGGTTCTGAAGTGCTCCAGAATCATAGCCAAGATCTCCCGTCCCATGACATAGGTTCCTCTTCGGCTATGACTTTGTGTTCTCAATCTCAATTACATGACGAGCAACATCACCGGCTTGGGCTATCACATTTGACAATGCAATTGACAACTTGGCGTCGATGGACTGATACCGTTGCCCCCCACTGTCATTCAATAGTTCGATGTCAGGATTTGGTCGAATAGCCGGCTGTAGCCATGCTTCCCATGCGGCTTTGTCTCCGTCATTTGCCGAGAGAACAACACTCTTGATGAGATCTGATTGCCAAACCCCAAGATTCTGTTGCTTTGGCCATGGGCTAACATAGACTTTGTCAGCCTCTCGTCTTGACATTCTCGGTACTTCTTCTGCATTGTAAGCCGCTGTGGAGACATCATCTGCTGAATCGCGTTGTGATCCTCGAACTGAAGGCAAACCTGGTGGTTCAGGAGGTGGTCCTGGTCCGTTAGGCCCGAAAGGGTCCGGAGGTCCATCAGGGTCAGGCGGACCGCCCCATCCACTCGGTGGCTTGTAATAGTCCCTCTCAGTTCCGCCAGCGATCTTGTTGTCAACCTCTTTCAGCAGATCAGCGATTCTTTTGTTTGACTGAGAATGTTGTTGTTGTTGAGGAGGTACAGCATGCCCACGATAGGAATGAGCCACATTTGTCTCATAAGTCAACTCCTTGTCGATCTGCGAAACCCAAGATTTCAGAATGGCATTTTCACTGTTAGCCTCACTCACGTCATTCTCCAGTTTGTCGATGACCAGTCTGGATGCGAGATCGGTGTTGGGAATGCCTGCCGAATAGGGAAGTGTGTCAGGATTGATTCTAGCCATGGATGTTTCAGAATCCTTGAGACTTCTTCTCAGTTCATCTAAGTGACGTTTCATATCAACAATCTCAGAATTCTTGATGCCAATCTTTTCATCCCTATCCTGGATTTCCCCCATGAACATGCATGATCTCTCATATTGTTGAACACCACTAGCCAATTTCAATTTTCGCTCACTCTCTAGTTCGGATCTTAGAGTTCGGACCTCGGCATTGGTGAGGGACGAAGCCCCTACATCCGCAACTTCAGCCAATCTTTCTTTCAGTAACATGTTTTCTTGTAAACATTCATGAACTTCATGATCAAGATCCTGAACCCTAATTTGAGCAATTTTGGCTTGATTACGTAGATCTTCAACAAGCATCTCATCGGGGCCACGACCGTCGGTCGTAGAACCCTGAGTCAACGATCTCCGCAATTTCGTGTTCTGCAACTTGATCTCATCCTTTAACTCGCAGTTCATTTCCTGCTCATTGGTGTAGAGCTCTTCATAATGCTCGGCCCTCGCGATCGAATTCAAGCTGGCTTGTGATTCAAGCCTCAGGTGTGATATCGCTTCGGCCTCTTGGTTCCTGTATGATGCAATTCTTTTGACGGTATCATGTTCGGTGTTTCGATGCTTCAGATCACTTTCTAATTTGGCCTGATTTGCCTCGAAAACCTTCTTCCTAGATTCTCTAGTGATCTCGTCAATACTGCTTTCATACAGCTCGGCCTGTTTACGAGACTGAACCAAAGCTTCACTCAATAGTTGATTCCGTTCAGATAGTTCATGAACTGCAATCGATTGTTGTTGGCTAATCACTTCAAGTTGATTGCTAGAGAAGGATGCCATTTCGGATCGATTACGATATTCCATGATTGAGTTCTGGAAATCATTTTGCATTTCTTGACCTTCATTGTAGAGTCGATTGGCAATATCAGTGGTTAAGACATTGGTTTGATGAAGTTGTTGTAGTCTTGCCTCCGTATTACCCAGTAGTCCTTGAAGGTGATGTACTTCATCCTTGTACTCCTCCTGGATCTCCATACCACGTTGATGGATCCGTCGTGCACCATGTTCCATCAGGGCACCTCGGCGTTCAAGGTCTTGGATGCGTATTGTTGCACCTTCATCTTCCTGAGATGCTACCATTAATTCTGCTTGATATTCTGCAACTTCATTCGCGGAACGTGACAATCTACGATTGAGTGCACTGACTTCATCAAATACGTTCTGGTTGTGTTCCTGAAGATACTCGGTGAATCTAATCTCGATGTCATGAATCAGTTGATCTCTAGATGCAGCGTATGCTTCCATGTTGTTCAGCTGATTACGTAGGGATTGACATTGTGCCCGTAGTTCTTCTATCATTGCAATAGGTTCACTAGCCACAGAAGTATCCGTTGATCTCCTCTTAACACGACTATCCCCGGTCATCTCACCAACTCGGTCGGTCACGGCCCTGGTGGATCTGTCCCTAGGAGTAGTTCGTCCTCGAGATGGTCGATGCCCTTGGCGGACAACATCACCCCGAGGACTGTTTCGAGAAGATCTTGGTGTACTTTGGGTGGATATCCTTCGTCTGTTTGTCGTTACTTGCCATCCGGACTGTGTAGTTCGGGTAGAGCGTATCCCACCACTGTCTGCCGTGTCACCAGGGGAAGACTGATTGACCTCCTCGACCGGCATGGCAGTGTTCTCGTTGAAGGTAAACTGCGTGGTGCGCGAATCTCCGCTGCCGCCTTGCATCTTTGCGATGATGAGCTGATTGGTCCTTTGCGTCCTCAATCAATTGCTCAGAAGGCCCGGCTACCAGCACGCAGGTACCACTCTCCCGGAGGGAGAAGTGAGCCCTACGGCTGATAACCTGTGAACAAATGAATCCTTGTTCTGGATGTGGTTATTGAGCTGTGATACCTGTAGTGCTGGTAGTTCCGGACAGCGTTACGGCATTGCAAGCAGAGCTCGGACTTTTTCCTCGCGCAGGGACTTGAGCCAGTACGGCGTTCCAAATGCACAATCAAGTATGTACATGATAAGCGTCCTAGCGTTTAGTTCCCTTTGACAATAAGTATATTATATTATAATAACATCTCTTTAAGTAGTTTAAGACATTTTATGTTTTTACCTTATTTATTCTGATTTATCATTACTATCTTCAGTATTATAACTTGCTCTCATTCTGATACACTTGCTGGATTGCTGGTGTCTCTTGAACTTTTCTTTTGTAATGCTACATCCACAAAGGGGACATTCAACTTTGACACTCAAAAATTTCTTATAGTATTCCCTGTGGTAATACCTGTTGTATTTTTTCAAGTCCGCTTTTTTGTCAATATCCACCTGTATTAATGGCTCAATGATTACATAGCCGTTTTCATCAATTTCTCTGTTTTTGACACTCATTACTATGATCTATATAAGAATATCTCTTTAAGTAAATTAAGACAAATTATTGTGCTTTATACATATCCTTCAATTTTTGCCACAAATGTAGTTTATAAACCTCCCTCATTTGTTTCAGCATCTGCTTTTTCTTTGCGTCATTACCTTTTGAAGCAAACCAAGTCTTATAAGCACTATCAAACTGTTCATATTGTTCCTTTGTAATCATATCTTTGTTTTTAGCATTTACAAATTCTTCTCTTAACCTCTGAACCCCTATTGTGGATGCCCCTACCGGTTTTTGTATTGTCTTTCTCTTGCCACTATCTTTAGGTTCATCAATTTCATCATCTGCCTCCGCTCCTCCTATTTCTAACTCTGTTTTCTTTTTGTTGCGCTTCTTTCTCATTTTAGGCTCTTCTTCTGGACTGCTTCCATCTCTTTTTTCAGCATTCATTCTTTCAGTTCCTGCTTTAAAACTTTTGGGTCTTCCCGCTTTGCCTCTTGGTTCTATTGTTGTTTCAGGAGATGCTCTTTTAGATGAACTACTTACATCCATAACCTCTACAACGGGTAGTGCTTGAGAACTGCTTGAAGATGCTGATGCCTTTGCTTTAGGCTTGGTTTGTGGTAGGGGTTCTTTTGAACCCCCAGCACTTCGTGGTTTTGCCTTGGCTTGAGGCATAACTTCATCATCAGTTGCTATGTTGAAACTTTCAGGTTTTATAGGAGCAAAGCTTCTTGGTGGGTTGATGTGGTGTATCTGTTCAGGTATTGTCGGTTTGCTCTGTTTGAAGACTTCTCCTCTGTGGTTCATTGCTGTTTCTTCTCTTCTTTTCATTGTTGTGTTTGCTCTTTGTGTCAGTTCAGCATTCAATTGAGATGCTTGTTGTGTTGAAGATGATGGCACTGTTGGGGTTGTTTGCGTTGTTAGTTCGTCATCTACATTCATAGGTTGTGTTGGTTGTGCTATTACCGGCGATGTTGTGGGTAGTTGTTGTAGTCTTTCAGTGTGATATGTTCTACCTGCTGTTCTTACATTTTGCCTTAACAATATGTCTGACATTTGCCTCAATAATAATCTGCCTTGTTCTTCTTTCAGTTGTTCCATAGCATCTGCGCCATCAAATATACTGCCCTCTGGTGAATTTCTGAAAAATGTAGCGTCTCTGTTTGGTAAAGTGCCAGTCAGTTTTTCATTTTCTGATATTAAATTGGTGATTTCTTCATAAGTTGGTTTTCTGCGTAATCCATATTTGGACATTTTATTTACATTCTCTAGCACTGCTGTTGCCATTATAATATAAAATTATGTAGAAATAATTTTATATTATCTATGTAAAATTCAGATTTCTAAATTGATTTATTTGATGCTGTAAATGTTCTAAACTATTATGGTTAAGATTGTCTCTTTGTATTTCATTATTAATTCTGTCTATTTGATTTCTATAATTTACTCTCTTATTTGCTTCAACTATATCATTTCTTATTGATATTAATTTATCTCTTGTCTCTTTTTCATCTAATTGCTTCTTTAACCACGCCATATACCTTGTGTCATAGTGTTTAAACATACCACTACCGGTTGCCTTACCTGCTGGGGCATTCATTTTCTTTCTATAATTTGTTGTAGTTTGTTTTCGCTTATATGCCTGAAACAATTATATATTAATATTAGAAATTAATATTTTAATCATACACGACGCTTCCATCAGAGCGGATTTCCAAAACTGTTTCAGACACCAATGTAGTGAATATTTCTTCAATCTGTTCTGTTTCTGCCAGTGTTCCTTCGGTTCCTTTGATTTTAAAAGTGATTAAACTTCCCATTTTAGTATTAACGCCACTAAAGGCTAAATCTGACATCTTCTCCATTGAAAACCCAATAACAAATTTATTCTCGCGATACTGCTTATAACTGATATTCAGTGAGTTTTGTTCAGGATTTAAGTAGTGTAATGTCCGCCTCAAAAAATAGAATGCTTCTGAAAGTGATTGAACTTCAAACTCAGGAAATTTCTTATTAGAGATTTGAAGTTGGTAAGTAAGTGCCCTACTGTTGTCAGCAAACCCTTTTCCTTGTTGTAATGGCAATGTATCTGCTAAAGGACCGTCATTAATCTCTCCATTAATCATAGGATTGTAAAAATAGTTCCATCTCTTATAAATATAATTATCAGGCATATAATATCCATATCTACTTCCACCTCTTGGACTTCTATAAAGTGTGATGAAAGCATTAGTTAATTTAGATGCCGACTTAACAATATTCATATTAATTTCACCTCCACCGGTGTTAAAGGTTTGTGTGATGGTGTGGTATTGTGGGATGATAAGTTTTAATGATTGTCCTTCCAATAAGTGTTTTGTAATGTTATTATCAACGGTGTTGTCAAGTGTGATCACTTCTGCTCTAATGATTACATTATTGATTTCCCAACTTACTGATGTATTACCAGATTGAAAGTAATAACCTTGCTTGTCAGTTTCTGTATTGGGGTTTGTTTGGGCGTCTCCTTGGGGGACTACAATAGGTTCATTACCATCCGATACAATTGTAAATTCTAATTCCAATGGGGCAACTCTCAATGGTAAGTAGTAATTGCTTTCTAATAATCCACAACAAGGCTTATGAGAAAGTCGGGCTTTTCCATTAGCACCGGGAACACCTGACAAACTATGCCGAGTAGGTCTAAAATCAATTCTCCCATATTCATTGTGGTCTGCGGTTGTATCAACAGTTGCTACACCACCAGCATTAGTTGCTCCTGATGTTGTATAATCAATAAAGTTATTTAAACCATTGGCATACAGGTGGTAGTCATCATCATAAGATGGATTAGCACTGCTTTCAATATCATCCATTTCATTAACATCTTTTGACTTAAATGACTTGAATAATTCACAATGACGGTTGTATTCAATAATGTCCTGAACCATTTGACCTCCTACCGTCGCTCTGTATCGGTTAAAGAATGAGTGAAGACCACCTAATGGTCTTAAAAACTTTTCTCTTGTATTATCAGTATTCTGAACAGTGGCGAATAACCGCACACTGCTTAAATCTAAATATTGGTTTGCTTCTCCGCCTATGTAAAATCTTATGTTCTTGTTTCCTTGATTACTGGCATAGATGTTAGACCCTGATGGA
Source organism: Cladocopium goreaui (assembly GCA_947184155.2). NCBI lineage: Eukaryota > Dinophyceae > Suessiales > Symbiodiniaceae > Cladocopium > Cladocopium goreaui. The sequence goes on along the minus strand of CAMXCT020003004.1, from coordinate 25,978 downwards.
AAATAATTTACAAACCGGCGGTCTGTGATATACTGTGCCGTTTCTGGGATGCCGAAGTTCAACTGGTTTATCATTACATCGTTTGCTTCACTTGTGATATTATCCATTACTTATATATTTAAATTTAGATATTATATATTTTCTAAATGTTATTTTATTTTTCTTTTGATGTGGAATTAACTTAACATTTTTTGGTTGAATATTATTGCTTATTTTTTCTATATTATTTTCATTATTTTCTACTAAACTTTTTATAGCATTATAATCACTGGGTGGTTTATTCATCTCCTTCTCCAATTTCTTATAGGTTGATTGTCCTTTTGATAGTTGTATTGGTTTTTGTTGATGTTTATAATCTATTCTTTTTAACATTATTAATATAGTTTATATTTTTATTGGATGATTTGGATTGATGCCATTGCTAATTTTTGTTGTAGGGTGTAAATGCCATTTGCCTTGATGAGAAAAATTGATGTAGGAATGTGCTAATAAGGGGTTTAATTCCTTCCAGTCGCTTGTTTCAGCGTATCCATCTAACAAACTCACTACATCATTAGGATTACGCAGGTCAAGTCTCTTTGGGTCTTGTTTTCCTTTTCTTCTTGGTTTTATGGTTGGTGTGGCATAAGTTGTAGTAGCAAATCTTTCAGGCATATCATTGTTTATTTGATTGACTACTGCTGATGCTAAACTGTGTGATACAAGACGCTTAACATCAGTGTTTTCTTTCAAATACTTCACTACATCTTGGTATTTTTCACTTGCTTTTATGTTTCTGGTTGGGACTAATAATAAGTCATCCATAATATCTCTTGTCAATGAACCATCCTTGCCACCAGTCCCAGCAATATATAATGTAGAACCAGTTTTATATAACCCATCAGGACTGTCATAAGCATTCCATAATCCTCTCCTATCTTCAATCTTGTTTTTGTTTTGGATGTTTCTTACTTCTTTATATAAGGTTGTATTCTTTCTGAATTCATCATCTAAATTTCTTGTAAAGTCGTTCATTCTTGCGTTCCAGTCTGCGTTCTTTTTATTGTAATCTTCCATTATGGCATCTTTGCCCTGTTTCATTAACTCATTAAATGCTACTCTACCTAATTTCTTTGCTAATTCTTTCATTTGGTCTCTTGATAATACATTTTCTATTGCTTCACCTGCCATAATCCTTTCCATTGCTTCTCTACCAAACTGTCTTGCTACTTGTGCTAATGCTGTTCTTGCTACTCCACCAATAAATCCTATCATTTATATAATATATTATAAAAAAATTAAATTAATAATATACTAACAATGATGAGCAATAGATTAACATATAAAAAAAAAAAATGTTGATAGTTCTTATCGTTTGGCATCATCAAGGTCAAGTGCTGACTTCTCCATTGAGTTAAATGAAAATTTAGAAACACCCGAAGGAACAAGAATGTATATAACAGATGTATCTATTCCAGCAGTATGGAAGACAACGGAAGTAAATTTCTATGAGTATCTCTATGTCATGATTTATGACAATACAGATACTTTTGTTAAGAATTTCAGAGTATATTTAGGTAATAAAATATATTTCGCAAGTCAGTTATGCTTTGATATAAATGAGGGGTTAAACAGCAACACAACAGATTTATCAGCAGGTGGGATATTTGTTTATTCTTATGATGAAGCAACCAGAACAGTAGAGATAAAAGTAAAAGAAGGATTAAATTATAAAGTTAAAATACCAGTTGATACAGAATTAGCAAACTATGTCAATAACACTTGGAATACAACACAGGCAAACTATGACAGTAGCAATCCAGTTTCAATAAATTATCTATTGAGCAATTTTGTCCCCACATCACCATTGACAACTTGGACAAGTTCATATCTAAATCTTGTTCCGTTCAGATATTTATTCATAACTTCCAATGCTCTTACAGATTATAGATATTCAGCGCCCAATTCTTATTCATCAGCAATCATAAGGAAGGTGCTTTGTTCCGAGCAATTAGGTGGTGTGATTAATGACAATTCAGCACCTCATCAAGAGGACTACATAGACATCGGTGGCAAAAATTTGAGAAGATTGGATTTCAAGATTACAAACGCGCAGGGTGTAGTAATGAATTTATATGACATCCCCGTTCAGTTTGCTCTGTTAATCTCACATTCTAATTACTAAAAGTCATAGTTAAAGATTGTTGAAAAGGATTTTAAAGGGATATTATGTATAGATGTTAGTATGGTGAATTACCAAAACGGAAAAAATTATAAGATATGGGATGTTGCCTTTACCAAATGCTACATTGGTTCAACTTGTGAAGATATAAAGAAACGATATACAAGACACAAAGAAAATTACCATAGATACAAAAATGGAAAATATCATTATGTGAGCGTGTATGATTTATTTGATGAATTCGGGATAGAAAACTGTAAAATTGTTTGGGAAGAAGACTTCTCTTGTGGTAGTAAAAAAGAGTTAGAAAAAAGAGAGGGACAAATTCAGAAAGAAAATGATTGTATAAACAAAAGAGTAGCAGGAAGAAGTGATAAAGAATGGAGAATAGACCACAAAGAACATGTCAAACTTGTGGCAAAGTCATATCGTGAAAACAACCCAGAAAAATGTAAAGCAAACGCACAAAACTGGTATAATAACAACAAAGAATACTCTAACGCTAAAAGTAGAGCAAATTATGCCAACAATAAAGAGGAATATAACAAACAAGGTAAGATAAGATATGAAAAGAAAAAACTGATTAGATATACATGTGCCTGTGGTTCTGATGTAGCATGTATCAGAAAGAAGGTTCATGAAAGAACATTAAAGCATCAACAATACCTACAAAGTCAAACCAACCCTCAAGAATAAGTTTTCTTAATATTATCTTGAAAAAGAAAATATTAAGAAAAATATTTCCATTTATATATGTCCAGTGTGAAAGTTGTTGATTTAAATGAAGAAGCAAAAGAACTACCGCCAATTGAAGAAGAGCCTAAAGAAGCAACTGAAGAACAACAACAGGAGATTATCAATGAAGTTGTTGAAGAAACTAACGAAGAAGCAAATGAAGAACCAAAAGAAGAAGTAGAACCTACACCGAAAGCAAAGCCTACACCAAAAGCAAAGCCTAAACCAAGTGATTTAGTATTCTGTCCAGATTGTAGCCGACAAATGACATACAAAAATCTACGCTACAGTCATAAATGCTCACCAGAGCCACCACCGGTCAAGAAACAAGCAAAACCCAAAGCAAAACAAACTCCTAAACCTAAACCAACTTCTAAACCTCCCCCTGAAATATATTACAGCGATGAAGAAGAAGAAGTGCCAACCCAACCTTTAATAAAGAAAAAGCAACCAGTTCCAGTTCAACCCATCAACCCAGTTGATGCTATGGCTCAACACTATTTGGTATTACAACAACAATTCATAAATCAAAAGAAAGAAAAATACAACAATTTATGTATGAATATGTTTTCAAGTAAAACTAAAAAAAGATAAATATAAAATAATTTCTATATTATTTTATATTTATGGTTTCATTAGATGGTGGCAATACTATCATAGGAACAGAATTTATCAAACTTTTCGCAACGGGTTCATCAAATTTAGCAACGGAAAGTTATGTCAATACAGCAATCATCAATGGAGGAGGTGGAGGAACAGGCACGACTGACTTAACAAATTACTATAATAAAACCGAGACAGATGCTTTATTAAATAATAAATACAATAAATCAGAGACAGATACATTATTAAACAATAAGTATAATAAATCAGAGACAGATACATTACTGAATGACAAGCTTAATATTAACAATCCACAGGATATGTCAGGCACTTTGAGACTGGGACATATTGATGGTCTATCAAAAATTATTTTGAACGGTGTAGCATCAAGCAGAGACTTTTATGTAAATGGAGATGGTGAAGTCAATGGTAATCACTTAGTAGCATCATTAGATAGTAGCGGTTATATCAAAGGTTCAAATATTCAGTCAAATACATTCAATGCTCTAAATTTAAATCATATACTTTTTCAAAGCAACAATGATACTTATATACAATATGATGTTTCTGAAACTAAAATTGTAGCAAGTAAATTAATACAGTGCGGTGGCAATCTTAAAACCCAAGAGATAGACACCATAGCACCGCTAGATTTAGTGATTAAAAGAAATGGGGTTGATTACATAACTTTAACTGATGGTCAAATACAATTTAATCAACCTACAAATTTAGCAATAACTCCTGACCTTTCCAATTGTGTAAAATTAACTGGTGAAGCATCCCAAACAATAGCAGGTAATGTTGTTGTAAGTGGCACTCTTAACACAAATACACTAAACAGCAATGGCAACAATGATATAGTTTTACAAAGAAACGGAGTTGAATATATGAAATTAGAAGGGACACTACAAGCAGTAGAGATGACAAAAGGTGTTAAATCTAACACTTATGATAGTATAGGCAATGCCGATGTTAATTTCAGAAGAAACACTACTGATTTCTTTTATTTAAGAAATAACACATTAGATTTAAACACTGGTATTTCATTATCATCTGATGTGGCATCTATAAATGAAATATCATCAAAAACAGCAACTAATTTAGTAATCCAAAGAGCAGGTGTTAATTATATAACACTGACTGATGGACAAATTCAATTTAATCAACCCACTAATTTAGCAACAGGTGGCGATACATCAAACTGTGTCAAATATACTGGTGAAACATTACAGACAATAGAAGGTGATGTAGTCATAGGTGGTGGTGCTCAATTTGGTAGTTTTGATTTAACGGTTAATGGAACTTCTTATTTTCTTTCAGGTATAGAGTTAGTCCTTGGAGGGTCAATTGCTTTAGGGACTGGTAAAGGTTATATCCGTTCTATTAATTTAGGAGGTGGTAATACTGGTTATGATTATTGTATTTTTGGTTCTGCTGGATTACATCGGTTTTATGTTGGAGGAAGTCCATTTCCTCAACACTTAAAGTATCAATTATCATCCACTCAGGCGTATTTTAATGTTGATGTCGTGTGTCATACTGAATTACAAACAGATGTCATCAATACTAAAAATGCTACTGATGTTGATTTAGTCTTTAAAAGGGGTGATGTTGAATATATGAAGTTTGAAGGAACGCTACAAGCAGTGGAACTAACAAAAGGTGCTAAATCAAACACTTATGATAGTATCGGCAATGCTGATGTCAGCTTTAGGAGGAACACGGTAGATTTTATGTATTTTAGAAATGGCAATGTAGAGGTAAATACAGGTGTATCATTAGTTGCTGAAAGTGGTAAGTTTGATGTGATTGATAGTGCCACTCCTACTAATGTAGTATTTAAAAGGGGCGGTGTCAATTTCTTTACATTGGACGGCACTAAAAATATTATTGATGTATCAACTGGTCGTGCATGGCGACTATTTTATCCATAGAAATGTTGGTTCTGATATGGTTTTTCAAGGCAGTAATACAACAGATGACGGTTCAGTAGAATATATGAGATACAGAAAAGCAGATGAAGATGTTAATTTTTCAAAAGATATATCCATCAACCAAGGTAGAAAGTTATACATCCATAAAGAAACAGGTAAAGATAGTTATATTGACTCGGTAAATATAGCATCAGTTAATCATACAACTTTTAGAAATGATGATATTAATGGGGAACTACGATTTAGAACTAACGGTTCTACTAAATTCTATGTCCGTGCTAATGATATGTCAATGTCTGCTAATCTAACTTCAGGTGCCAATATTACTTGTGTAGCACTGACAGAGACGAGTGATAAAAACTTAAAAGAGGACATTAAAACAATAACTACAAAATGTAGCAACATAGTAAAGAAAATTAAGGTTAAGAAATACACAATGAAAAATGATGAGAAGAAAAGAACAAATATAGGTTTTGTAGCACAAGAGGTTAAAAGTGCTATACCAAAAGAATTTGAAAATATTGTTAATGAAGATAGTGAATATATGAGTTTGAATTATGGAAGATTAACAGTTGTGTTGTGGAAATCTTGTCAGGAGATGATGGATAAAATGGATAAGATGGAAGAAGAGATAAAAGAATTAAAAGCAAAGGGAACAGCAAAGGCTAAATCCAAAGATAAAGATTAAGATTAAAATATCTAATAATATATTATGGGAAATAAAAATTCTACAGTAGAGAACGGTTGTATGGATGAATTGAGTAAAATTAATGAAGAAGAGTTAGATATATCAAACATAGATAAACTACAAATAAAAGCCTTAAAAGAAATCAATAGCAAAATTGAAAAATTGAACAAGGAAAAATCTGATAAGATTATGTATAAACTACCTGCTATTCAACTTTGTAGTTGGAGTTTGATTTAATAATATTATTGAATAATAATATTATTAAATCGTATCATCAACTAATCAACTAATATCCTTTTGTCATATCTAATCATAAAAACCCTATTAATATCACTCTCCATCAAATTTACAAATAAAAAACTAAACCTATCTTCAGTTGCCAGTTCATAAATTTCTAGTAATGTCTTTTTAGCACTGTTGATATTTTTATCGTCCATCAACAAGTTTTTCTTTATCAATAGCGCTGACAATTCTTCAATCATTGTCTGTATCTCCTTATAGTTTCTCATTTTGAAAAAGTATAGTTGCCTACTATTTACTCTAATAATAGTGCTCAATCCATTGAACTTTTGTGTGGAACTCACCACATTGACCCCAAAATGTCTTCCTCTGATGTAAAGAGCATTGAGCATACTGTTGTGTTTTGAAAATGAAACCGCATCAACAAAATCATCAACAACAATCAATGTAGCAAACAGTTTTTTGAATTTATTTTTCTTTTGATATTCACTTATTTTGTATTGTTGTTCAAGTATCTCTTCCAAATCTTCTTTATGGAACTCATCAAAATACACCTTCTCTTTCTTCGGATTTACTTTTAGTGTTTTTTCAATGTATTCTTTCACTGGGTGCCAGACACTATCAACGTGAATACTGGCAGAGAAAATGAAAACCCTTTCAAAACAACCTCTATAAATGTCTAATATCATATTCTGTAGTAAGATAGATTTACCAGAGCCAGACGGTCCTACTACAATTTGTGAGAATGGTATTCTAGGGGCTACAACATATTTTGATTGTTTAAACTCATACTCTGCTGATTTATGAGGTTTAATAATTGGAACATTATTATTCATAATATAATATATGTAAATTATTTAGAAATTAATTTCTAATATTTGTTGTAATGGCATATCTTATTTTACCTTTGAATAGGGCGTCAGGTGAAATCTGGAACAGTTGCCGATATTACCCATCATAAGAATGTCAATTAAAAAGTTTCTCCCCGACATCGTCCCTTTTGAATTTCCTGTGCGAATGACAACCACAAGCAATAGAAGAGTTGAAGTTTTTTTTCTTCTTGAATTCGTTTGATGCCAAGTTCAGCACAGTTCATTGTCTTGGACAGTATTTACCGCCCCTTATGGATTTTTGTTTGCGCCTTGAAATCCATATATAATTAGATAGTATTAAAATATATCATCTAATTATATAGGATGAATGAGTGCGATATGTATTTAGATACAGTTAATCTCATAGAAGGTAGGATTGAAGATGATACTAGATTTCCAATTGTAAGAGATACTAAACTTAAACAGATATTCAGGGTATTACTGGAGTTTCTGAAGGTAATTATAAATTATCTTAAGTATTATATAGATGCCACCCAAAAAAGCAAAGCCAAAGATGAGTAGTAAAATAAAGAAACAACAACTTTCACAAAGTGAAAGTTCTGGAGGGCAACGCCCTTTACCTATACCTGAAGATTATGAACTGTCAGATGAAGAACCCACTACAATAAATCTGAATGAGGAACAAAAACTATCAAGCAAATTTATTACCTTTGATTGCCCACTGTGTCAGGGGAAACTACAATTGAGAAATGAAATTGAAATCAACCCCAAGGGAGTGAAATGTAAATGTAATCCGTGCTCATTCAAAATCAGCAAAAATGATAAAACAATGAATGTAAGCAGGGATGACAACGGGGAGATAGTTTTAGAGAGTGAAGACCATAGCATCAGTTTCAGTTTTAACCGCCAGATTACACCAGAGGACAAAAATAAGGAAAGCACTAACAATATGATACGGGATGTAATGACTACTACCCCCAGAAGTAAAGGACAACTGGCAATAAATGATATGGATTAAAACTATTTAAAGAGTGATTTTAACACACGTTGAACTGATAAATAAATAAATATCTAAATAATTATATATAGAAATGTCTGATTTAGATGATAAACAACCTGAGATGGCAGAGATGCTGAACAAGATGACTAAGTATAACAAGAATGTGAAGGTACCAGTATTGATGGACTTAATGAACAAGGCATTAGAAAAACTTGATATATTAGTGAAAAATAAACCTGCTGAAAATAATGATGCTGATGCTGAAAAAGAAAGGATTGATAACATCTTTGAGAAAAAACAGGTGGGTCGCCCAAGAGGCAGTTTTGAAGAGAAACAATCTCAATATCTGAAAATGCTAAATGAAGGTCGCGTGAAGCAACCTAAAAGTCAAACTCTTGAGTTTTACAAGATTGAAAGGGATGGTGAAGTGTATAAATTAATGGATTGATAAAATGCGTGTCTTTCAACAATAATTTCATATATAAATTATATGAAATTACTTGATATGTTTAGCGGGACAGGCAGTGTGGGAACTGTCGCAAAAGATATGGGCTGGGATGTTGTGTCATTAGATTTGAAAGGGGCTGATATCAATTGCGACATACTACAATGGAAATATAAAAAAAATATCCAGTGAAATACTTTGACTTTGTCTTTTCTTCACCCCCAGCTTTTAAATACAATAGGGTAAATACCAATGATGTCAGAAAAATAGATGAAACCAATAAGGTAATCAATTACTTCAAACCACAGGTTTTTGTCATACAAAATCCTCAATCAAGTTTGTTGAAAGAACAAGAGTTTATGAAAAAACTTCCCTACTATGATTTAGACTTTTGTAAATATGGATTTGAATACAGGAGACGCACTAGGCTTTGGACAAACTTGGAAGGGTGGCAACCCAGAGCATTGTGTAAAAGGGACTGTGGCAATGTAATAGAAAACAAACATATTGAAAAAGGGCAAAGGCTGCCATCAAATGAAATTCCTGAAGCATTGGTTCAAGAAATGTTCAGTGCTACAAATGTTGTGTGTTTTAGTTAGGGGTGTTCAGTGCTTGTAAATTGGTGTTTTCAGTGCTTGAAAACGGGTGTTTTCAGTGCTTGAAAACGGGCGTTTGCAGTGCTTGAAAATAGGTGTTTTCAGTGCTTGAAAATGGGTGTCTTCATTGCCTGAAAACTGGTGTTTTCGGTGCCTGAAAATTGTTTTTTGCCGTTTTCAGTGTCTGAAAATGCCGTTTTCAGGGTCTGAAAGTGTTTTTTGCCGTTTTCAGTGTCTGAAAATGGTTGTTTTCAAGGTCTGAAAATGGGTGTTTTCAAGGTCTGAAAATGGATTTGTGCGGGGTGTGTCTCAATACTACCTAGGCTGGATATTCCCATTATCTGGGCTGGATAATTCCATTATCTGGGCTGGATATTCCCATTATCTGGGCTGGATAATTCCATTATCTGGGCTAGTTTTTCTCAAAATCTAGGCTGGATAATCTGGATGGCTACAGCCTATACATTGGGATGTATAAGGTCTATACAGTTAGATGTATAAAGTCTATACATTGGGATGTCTAGGGGCTGGACAATGGGTATTGAGCCTATGGACGTATTCAGCATTTGAATACAGAATAAGGGTGTATTCGGATACTGAATACGGGGTATTCAGCATTTGAATACAGAATAAGGGTGTATTCGGATACTGAATACGGGGGGTTGTTATTATCTATAGGGTGGAGCACCACTCCTTGCCTAAATTTTAGGCAATCCCTTTGCCTCAAATTTAGGCAACCCACTTGTCTAAAATTTAGGTAGTCCCTTTGCCTAAAATTTAGGCAGTCCCTTTGCCTAAATCTTGGACTGGTAAGATGGAGAAATCCTGTTTATGGCATTGATTTTTCAATTATGTTTATGTATTGGCCTTACCATTGCCGAGGTCTGGCTTCATAGATAAATTATTTCATAATTTATCTTAAAGTCCATCTCATAGGTTTTAGCATTACAACAGGCTTTTGAATGAGGGTAAGTGTATGGTTTGTTGTTAAGGTTTTTGGTATAGTATTCTTTATGGTCTATTATTGTATTGTTTAGGTTGTTTGAGTTTTTTGTTTTGTTGTTTGTTGTTTTGATTTAGGTTATTGTTTTCTATAAGGTGTTGCTCCCCTGTCTTTGGTATTAACCCATAGAATTTGCTTGTATAATAATATGGGCGGTTAGATGAGAAAGACGGGATCGCCTTAGTCTAACTATTATATATTATATATAGATATGGGTTAATAACTTTAGACTGGTTTAACCAATATGTTTGGATTTCACAGGATTTGGCCAACACATATGGTGGGATAAGCACCAACATCAAAAACAACATGCTTTCACCAACAAAACTGGGGTTTGACCGACAAACACAGAGGAGTTCTCTAACAAAGCCAAACAAAATTGGAGTGGAACATCAACACGTGCGAATTTCACAAACAAACATGATGGAGATGATTGGGATGATAGGCATGAATGGAATGATGGGGATGGTTTTCTTTTGCTTTACCTCGCAAGGTCCCAATGATTGTTGGAAATGCTATTTGATGTGACAATATGCCAGCAGTTGAATGAACCATTTAGGGATTTAAGGCTATTTGTTGTGAAAATCTGGAGGAAACTATGGTTTTTGCCATTAACTAAATCAACTAAAGGGTGCTTGACGCAACTTGTCGAATTCTAGGAGGGCAAACACCAATGTTCTCAGACCACCGTCCTACAAATGGGGATATTTGCTGAAAGTCAGCAAATCGTGGTGAATGTATCTGATGGGGCCAATATTACTGGCGATACAATTATATAATTATCATATTTGTGTCTTGTTGTGTCTTATTAAATAGGCTACCCCCATGGAACCCCCAGTTCCAATGGATGATAGTCGTGTTCCCTCATCTCATCTTCACAGACAATATACATAGATGTGAAACGCCAGTGTTGCACCCGCATCATTTGATCATCTTAAAGGAATTGATTGTCAAGTTCATACCAAGTTTCTGCAACTTGTGCGTATAAGCAACTTCCATGAAGCCTGTTCTCATTCCTTGAGAGAATTCCATGGGATTTTGAGAGAAAGAGAAGCAAATTGAGGCATGACCATGCTGCATTGAACTCATCCACCATATTCAAAAATATACCCCTTCTGGTAATTCTACTGGCCCTCTCAGCATCCTCCAACCCACTTGTAGATGTGTTTTTGTTGTTCCATTGGAACAGCTGATCTTCTACTTCCATGTGCCATTTACCCACTCAATTTCAAGCCCAGTGGAGCCGAGCTGCTGCAAGGGTGCTAAAATGGCCAGGGCTTTGCCGATGACCAAACCAAAGGCAGCAAAGGCAATGCGGCCCTCACAGGATGGGCACAGCCCTGGCTTCGTCATTTACTCTTTTGGAATGATCATGATAATGCTATATATATATATATGCATGTATACTGTATGTATATATATATATATATGATAATGATAATGACAATGATAATGATTAATGAGGGAATGTTATTTATTTTATTTTTTATTTAGGGGATAATGGATGAGGCTTGTATAATGGCAACGAACTTGTGGATGTAGGGTTACCATATGTTACTATATTTTTGGACTACCCATTCCGCGACGTGGTATCTAGTTGGTGACAAAAAAACCATCCGCTAGGGCCAGGGGGGTCAATGATGTCGATCCCCATCTACACCTGTTGCATTGACTTCAGTGTCACCTGTCAGCGACAAAAAATCCAGGGTATATAGGTTTGCCATGATGCACAAACACGACAACCCTGAAGAATCAACTAGTGGGAAAAGGACCACTGCGATCATCCAATCAACCAATAGCCCAGTATTACTTGCCAAACTGCCAAAGCCAAGTCTGAGTCTGGCACTTTTCTAGAACTGGATCTGACCATCAATTGCTTCTATCTTTTTGATTTCTTTTTGGGAGTTGCTAAATTATACAAACCAATATATACTGATATATACTGAGACTACTGATTCGTGGTTTCAAATATGTTCATTCAAGACATTTTTTTTCCAGGTGACAACATCTTAGTAACCCCAGATTTGGTTAATGAACATGACCTAGCTTAAATGATCTTAAATGAATCCAAATCACCATTGAAGCAAGATTCAACCAGCATTTTTCGAGCAAGGAAACCATTCTAACCCCAGATTTCTGCGGAAATGATGGTTTCATTTCTGGTTTCAGATTTTTGCAGATTTTACCCTCCAGTAAATTAACATAGACCCTGGCAGATAGGAATTGGAAGACTAGTTTCCTCTTACAATTGGTGATTTTCAGGGTCTATGTTTATTTAACATAGCTATTGAAAATTGCCATTTATAGTGGATTTACCATTAAAAATAGTGATTTTCCACAGCTATGTTAGTTTACCAGAGGGTAATTCACTCCTGAAAAGTCTGCGTTTCACCAAAACTGGGCCTGGTGTGAGGCCTCACGAGGCCATAACGACACAATCAACTCCCAGGCATTGCCTGAGCTCCGGGCTCAGGAACATCGAAAAACATGGGGATTGATTCATGACTTGATGATGACATATCATACATATAATAAATAAATATAAATAAGTGATTCAAGGAATTATAATGATATTCTCAGATTTATATAGTTGATGATAACTGATTGAAGTTTGAGACGATGGTAAAAAGAACTGTTTATGGTAGATGGGGGGCAACGTAAACCAGCACACATATACAATTGGTGGGGCGTCGTCACATTGAACGAGTTGAAGAACGTTTAGCGGGAATTGGCTATATCCGGGTCTGAACATCCACTATGTATATTTCATCCACTGTTTAATCATCATGTGTCCCATTAGAAGGCCATTTTGCCATGAATATGTATATATATTGTGATTCTACATCATTGCGGGGTCATGGAAGAAACCACCCATAAAGGATGTTTACCAAAAAACCCGGGGTTTACACAGCACTTGTTTTCCAAAGCACACGTGGCTCCGGAGGGCCCAGGGTTGAAGGTGGGTGGGAAATCATCCGTGCTGAGCCATAAGCTTGGAAGCGAGGCCGCTTCACTGTTCTTTGGCCAGGGGCCATTCTTAGCTGGGTGGATTACCCATTTCACTGGAGGTCCAAGGACCATAGCCGTTGCTGGGAAGAGACTGCCTGTCTCTATTCGTGCTGCTCAGGACTTGTGTGCCGTGAAGGGAAAAAGGCCGCGAGTCACTTTCGCCTTTTGGAGGTGGATCCGGAGATTGCAGCTGCCAGTGTGAGGTTCCAACCACTCACACTGGTAGCGGAGCTCAGCTCTGCTCCCCTAGCTGAGTATCCAGGGAGGTGGTTTTGGAGGTGGAGAGATGCCTGAAGCATCTGACGGTGCTGAAGGAACCTCCAGCACTCTTGTGCCCAATCAACTTGCAAGCCTGGTACCAACATTTGACCCATCCAAAGATGACCTCACCGACTACACGAAGAAGGTGCAGCTGCTTATGAATATGTGGCCGGAGGGCAAGTGGACAGAACTGGCAACTCGTTTGATCTTAGGCTGTACAGGATCTGCTTTTCAGAAACTGCAGTTGAAAAGTGCTGAGATTACCGTGAATGAGAAGAAGTCCATACAACAGATCATTGAACTGTTGGGCGGCCAATGGGGCCAAATACCTCTGGAGAAAAAGTATGAATCAGCGGAACGAGCCTTGTTCCGATGTGTCCAGCGACAAGATGAGACAAATGATAGCTATCTTGCAAGGGCCGATGTGCTGTGGCAAGAGCTTCTGAACAAGGACATCAAGCTGGAAGAACTGCAGGCATACATAACTCTGAGGGGTTCCAATCTCAGTGCGGAGGACAAAAAACGTGTGGTGATTGACAGCCAGGTGAGCACTGATGGCAAGCTGACTTTGCCAAGGGTATCATCAGCAATTCGCATGCTTGGTGCAGGGTTCTTTCATGAGATTACATCTGGAAAGAAAACTGGAAAACTGAAGACGTATGACGCTAGCACCATGGTTGCGGATCAAATGGAAGACGATGAGGAAGCCTCACAGGCTTTGCTTGCCGAAGTTCCTGAGGAGATCAATGAAGACGAGATGATTGATGCTCTGGTACTGGAAGGCGACGCTGACGCCATCCTGATCGCCGACTTTGAGACGGCGGCCTCTGATGTGCTTCAAGGAGATGAAGAGCTGGCGAGTGCGCTGAATGCGTACACTGAGGCGCGCAGGCGCTTAAGTGAGAAAGTGAAATCACGTGGTTTCTGGCCCCTGTCTCAAAGCTCCAAGGGTAAGTCCAAAGGGTTTAACCGCGGGGTAAAGGGTAAGTTCAGTAAGGGACATAACTCCAGCCGCAAAACACTGCAGCAGAGGATCCTTAGCTCCACATGCAGGATCTGTGGAAAAATGGGCCATTGGAAGGCCGAATGTCCTAGCAGGAACGATGCCACAGGAGCCTCCAGACCTCAAGCTCCTACGTCCTTTGTCCAAGTGCAGAGCGAGGCGCAAGGTCTGCCACTAGAGTTTCTCAACCTGCCAGCCTTTGAAGAAGCCGTAGATGTACCTCTAGCATCAGTTAGCCAATGTTTTGTTTGCCATTCCGAAAGGGTTGATAAAATGGAATCCAAGGATAGACTCCAGAGATCAATTCAAAGATGGTTGACATCGAAAACCACTGCAGCCGTGCCCAGGCCCCATGATGTGCAAGACAGCTCGACGTCCTGGTCGACAGTCAAGCCAGAGCCTGTGGCAGCCAATCCATGCACCAGACCTGACCAAGGTTCCTTGACGGAACACGCAGCAATGTTTGCAACGTACAGCAGCATGGGGGTAGTTGACCTAGGAGCAACCAAGACAGTCATTGGTAGCAATTTGGTCAAAGATCTTTTAGACGGTTTATCCCCTGAAGCCCGAAAAGCTGTCCGAAGGTGTCCATGTGCCATTACCTTTAGGTTTGGGAATCAAGGTACACTACAAAGTGAACAAGCCTTGGTAATACCTATTCATGGGTTATGGTTAAAGGTTGCAGTAGTGCCTGGGTCAACCCCTTTCCTTTTGTCAAACACCCTATTGCGAGCTATTGGTGCTATCATCGACACAAGCCAAAAGACCATTTTTGCATCCAAGATCAACAAGGTGATTCCAATCCAGCTCACAGATAGAGGGTTGTTTCTTTTGGATTTGAATGATCTCGTGGATACGACCGTGTCCAAGCATGCCGCGGAGATTCATCAGGTGTCCGAAGAGACCAAAACAGCGTGTGCAAAGCCGTGTACAGAATCCAAAGCAGCCGAGCCATGCACACATGTCCCATATCACCAACAACATGCCACGTCACATGACATGCCAATCACAACCGACACACCCAGGGAGAAATCTACATCGACTTCAATAACACCGACAGGTTCCAAAATTTTCCCAAACATCCTGGATGAATTTTTGCAATCAGCCGAAACATGTCCTGAATATACAGACCCGGTAGACCCTCGCAGCTCAAAACACGTGTCGTTTGCCAAGAGTTTTCGATTTCCCAGAGTTCGCCGTGATGTCCTCCCTGAGCCAGCGCCTGAAGGAACTCCAAGTGCCAGGCGAAACCGCCAAGTTCGATTTCAGTCACCTGAGCCTCTCACAGTTAGAGGAGACCAAGGTGGATTTCGGACAGGCCCATGTGGGTCGCACTTACCGCGAGATGTGGTTGAACCATCAGGAGTGGCTTCTCTGGTTTGCCGGGAGGTACGAGAAATCAGGGAAGGAGAGTCATCAGAAGATCCTCCACTATGTTCAACTGATGGTGGAACGGGCCGATGTGTCAGGCACTCGCATCCCTGTCCACAAAGGGGTGCCATCGAGTGTGAAGATCGAGAAGCTGAAAGCCAAGGCGTGGCCCCAGAAACTGGCCCAACCACCGAACGAAACGATCTCAGTGTGGGATGCCACAGAGATGGAGGAGTTCGAGATGTACGGCGACGAGATCGAAGCTGGCATGAGTGTAGTAGCAGCCACCGAGGGTCCCAGTCCAAATGTGGCTCAATTGGAAGCCCGAATGCTGTCCATGGAGAATGCCCTGTCTCAGATTCTCCTTGCACTGGAAAACATCCAGCCGGCAACCGAGCCCCAGTAGATCAATGCCCCAGCTGGGCTCAGTCCATCCAGGCTGGTGATTATGAGATGAATGAGGAACATATTCATCATGCTACTCCCGAAACCAACCGTGAACGGAAGATGTTCAACAAGTTGATATCACAAATATCTCACGAGTTGGAACAAGTTATTCTTGAAGATAATCCCGGGGGAACCAAGATCGATGTTTTGGAAGTTTTCTGCGGACCATCAAGCCAGCTGACACACCGGTGTCAACAGATGGGACACCGAGCCATGCGTTTTGGGCTTGCCGAAGGAGATCTGCAGACCTCAGAAGGTCGCCAGCGCCTGTTCAAGGTATTAACAAAACATAAGCCCAAACATGTCTGGTATTCCCCAAAATGTGGTCCGTGGAGCAGTTGGTCTAATCTGAATGGAAGTAAGTCTCTTGAAGCATGGGATGCCCTCCAAAATAACCGACTTCAACACATCGATCAAATAGCTTTGGGTATTGTCCTCATGAGATATCAAAGGAGTCACAAAAACCACTTCCACTGGGAACAGCCACAGAACTCTCACATGTTCAAACTCCCCTACATGCAAGAGATTCGACAAATGTTGCTATCGCTGGAAGTTGACCTTTGCATGGCAGGTGACTTGCGAGACCCTGACACCCAGAACCACATGCGAAAGGCGTTAACCATCATGACATCATGCCAAAGTTTGTGTCAAGAGCTTGAAGGCCTGAAATGCCGTGGTTCACATCCACACCAGCAGATCGCAGGGTCGTGCAAGGTAGGTGGCAAGACGGTGCTCAGAACATCATTTTCTGAAAATTATCCCAGAAAGTTTGCTCGCAAGCTGGCCAAGAGTTTGTGTCGCATTCGAAAGCCCCGTGAATTGCCTCACCTACTGCAGCAAGAGGAATGTCTCTGGGCATGGACTCTAGCCAATGAATCCGACCATGGCGAACGAGCTCCAAAGCGCCAGAGACTGGCCAAACAGGCAAGACTGAAGGTCAGCCGTGCACGGGATGTAGATCAACTACCATGGGGTAAACGCATAAAATGTTCCACCAAAACTACACCAATTAACGTCAATCAACAATGGCAGACCATTTTCCTGGAATTCCAACGAACAGCACCCCGAGTGGGAAAGATGGAAGTCACAGACCCTCAAATCATATCTCAAGTTCAAAGCCTCATGGAAGACAAAGAGATTCGCAGAATCATCGTATGCCGAGGAACCAATCGGACTATTGCACCACCACAGGATCTCATGAAAGGTGAAGCCCCTTATCGAAGATGTGTGTTCATAGAACGTAACACTGGTAAGCATAAGGCCGATGAATCATGGGAATCTTGGGAAAGCCTTTCCAAAAGACAGCTTATTCGAGCCTCCCATCCGTGCAAATTGAATATGACAGTCTTCGCTTGCAATCCAACTGTTCCCGAGGCCAGTGAATCTCGGATAGATCCCACTGACCCCACTGCACCCAATTCAGTGATTGCCCCGCCGGCCGAAAGGCCCAGTGCATCGGAGGCGAAGGACTCCGAATCCGCACCGGCCGCAAGTCCCAATCCAATCGGAGACATGACTGAATCCCAGCAGGCGGATTTGAAGATGGTTAATCAATCAGCACATTTCAAGAGCCTCACCAAGGAAGAACAACAAGCCTTGATCAGAGCGCACAAGAACTTGGGCCACCCTCATGCCGAAAAATTCAGCAGTATCCTCCGTCAGCAGGGATTCCGACCTGAAGTAGCGCGTGCAGCCTTGGAGCTGAAATGCTCAGTGTGCCAAGCACAGCAATCGCCAAAGCCGGGTGCACCTGGAAACCTGAGGGATGAACTGGATTTTAATCACAGGATTCATGTGGATGGCTTCACTTGGACAAATGCTCAAGGCAAAGGGTTTCATGTTTATCACTTTGTGGACAGTGCCACCAGCTTTCAGGTTGCCAGCATAGCCCCATCACGTGCGGCCGATGCTTTCCTTGAATGCTTTTTACAGTCTTGGTTGATGTGGGCCGGTACACCTCATGAGATGGTCATAGATGCCGGCACAGAACTCAATTCTGAAGAAGTCACCAACTTTGCACAGGCACACAATATCCACATGACGACCATCAGCACAGAAGCTCATTTCCAAAATGGCAAGGCCGAAAGACACGGATCCATACTACAATCCATGTTGACCAAGTACGAGTCAGAACATGCAGTACACACATATCATGACCTCAAACAAGGGCTTTGGTGGTGTGTTCAGGCCAAAAATGCCTATAGCATCCGAAAGGGTTTTTCGCCGGAAATCCTTGTGTTAGGTAAGCAGACAAGGCTGCCAGGTTCCAACTGCAGTGACGAACTTTTGCCTGCCCACATGCTTGCCGATTCAGAGTCGGCCCAAGGAGTGCAGTTCCGATTGCAATTGGCCCGGCGTGAGAGTGCTCGAAAGGCATTCGTCCAGACTGATCATGCCTAGAGTGCCATTTGTACCCGTTTATCTGGTACATATGGTCATTCGAACCAGATAGGGCCAAGCTACAATTTTCTCACGCACTTTCACGCTCTATATGGCTGATATTTTTCCTTCGCCAAATAAATCTTGTCAAGATCCAAGAAGACATGAATCCAATCCTTAAACTGTTGTGTCAACAGCTTCAAAATTGGCTGGCACAATGTGAACTTGAGCCATATAGGGATGCCCCTCCCTTCCAGCAAGCAGTGTTGCTGGCACCATCTGTGATGTTGGCTAATGCCTTTTCAGAGGCAGCATGCTGTAACACAACAGAGAGAAAAGGATGCCTGCCTGTTCAGACATTCTACCCGCAGCGCTTGGGCCAAAAAAAAAGTCTGTATGTTTATGTATATATGTATGTACATATATATAAATATAAATAAATAAATATATATATATATATCTATATACAAATATTTACATATATTTGTACATACACATGTCTGAACATATTATGTTTTGGTTTGGGTTTTCAAAAATATTGTCCCCACAATCTTTGGGTAAGAAATTGTTTGTACCCTTTTTTGGATGGGTCACTGTCCTTCAGCAATCCAACAAACATATGTTCATGGCTAGTCTAGGCATCCCAGAACTGTTTGGGGTATATGAAAAATTCTAGATCCCACTGAAGACCAACCAGGGAACATTTTCTGGGTTTTAAATATACTTCCCCAGAAACACGGGGCGTTCCAATTTCCAAACCAGTCTTTAAGGTGGAAGAGATCGAGTGCCATGAAAGTCTGGGAATCACCCTGCGCCTGTGCCCAGCATTTTTTCCTTCATTGGCTCGACCGGGCAAGTTCCATGCCCCGTGCCAGAGTGGTTCGGAGTCCCAAGACAAAACGCTGGATAACACTGATTGTGGCGGTCCGCTTATGGACTTGCCGTTTGATCCTCATCCATTTTTTAACACCATCTTCATCAATCCACGTGGCGTGGATGTTCGAATTTAGATTTGAGGGTCTTGTGTCGATGGTCAGGTGGTGCAACAAGTGAAACTTTGGCCGAAGCCGGAACAGAAATTGTTTGTTTTCAACAGCATGTGTGGCAAGACATGCGTATGTGTTGATCATCAATCTTCCCAATGTCAACCGGTTTGATTCTTCAAGGTCGCTCAAGAACATACTGGATTTTGCCAATAGATTCAACCAGCAGTCAGCACTCCATAGTGCCTCAGCAAAGGACCCGGACAGGCTAAAAAAACAAATAGGTTTGATAAAAGAAACATACAATTTTCGGGTATCGAATGAATTTGTTTCCCAACATTTTCGTCTTAAACCAAGCATAAGTATCGGTTGCCAAAGTGTCATTGCCAATATCTTTGTTTCCAGCTTCCCACACCAGCCATCGAAGTACAACGAAGCAATCATATCCCTTCGCTTTGAGTTCTGGGAATGCATCTGTTTTCCATGAGAGACTCTGTTTGGAGAGCTTTGACAACGCCAGAGAATGGCGATTCTGTTTCGCATACCATTTCAATCTCTGTGGCAGTCTTCAACCGTTCTTCCTGGTTACGGCCTCTCCAGTAACCACGTTTGGAGGCAAGGATGCGTATGGCACTTGCACAGAGGTCCCTCCCCACACCTAGATGCCAGATATGAAGAACATCTACACCAATCATCTTGAGTGAGAAGCCCAATACGCTTGTCAGTGATGGCACCACATGATTGGGCCATGGGAGCTGGGAATACATTGTTGATCTCCATGGCGCATCGTCACTAACATTGCTATAGGACCAGCTCTCATCACTAGTACCTTTTGTTGCCATACATTTCCAGCACACCTTGAGGGGATGCAGGGTCTTGCTTTCCCAAACAAATTTGAAAACATTTTCCCAGGTCTATGCGATGGTGTGGCGCTAAATGAGATGGTTTGGATCACCCAGGCCTCCTCCCGAGTTGCATACCGTTCCAGGCAGAAGAGTTGGCTAATGTATTTCCAATCACCCTTGAAATTAACCAGATAGAATTGAAGATCCAATACCTCAGTGATGCAACTGTTGTCTTGTGGGGAAATGAACTTTTGATTTGCAGCTCTGAATTGGGAGCTTTATTAGGAAAAGGACCCAACAACCCTAAACATTGTTTGGGCTATGCCGCAAAAAAGATGCAGTGTCACCAGACTCATCCCGAATCGTACATCCACGTGTTCCAAGATCGTTGATGGAGTCCCGGATAATGGCGCCAACTGCCTGTAGAGTGACATTCACTCCATCCTCATCGTAGACATACCTTGGCAGCCAGTGGTCAAACACAACATGGTGATCTATTTCATTCCCTCTTGGGTCGATGTTGAAAACAAAAAAGTCCAATGAGGTGATTAATTGGATGACATCGATTTTCTATCTTTTTCATGTTCGACTAGGCACATGGAAGAAGGCACTGTGGTGATCAGATACCGGCTGCAGGCACTATTGCTGAGCAGTGGGCTCAGATCGGGCTGAAAATGAAAGGTCATCCAGCTGCCCCCAAGAGCATTCCCCTCATCACCTAAGGGGTCTTAAACACAGGCCAAGAAAACTTATATAACTACAGATATTTTATTGGGGTCTAAGGGCAATCAAGACTTGATACATAAATATATATATATATATAATTGTACAATATAGTATACCCACTAATGGCACACCCAAACATAGTAAAATATAGTAAAGGATTTTTTTTTGGGACGGGGCACCATATAGTGTCAAAGGGATGGATCGAGTTTCCTTCCCACGGGCAGGGTGCTCAGGGAAGTCCCGGAGCAATTGGTTCCAGTAACCTTCCAAGCGTTGTAGATCACCAAGTAATCGTAGAAAGCCATGACTCACCATTGCCCTTACCTGGGACCATCAGTGGTATCACTGTGGGTTTGAACGGGCATATATATATATATATATCAATATTCATTCATATATATATATGTAAAAAGACATATGATGCCATTTTATTTTTGCATAGCTTTCATTAAACTGACAGAAGCAGATTGTACTGCAGATGTTGGCCTCCAAAAAAGCGCACACGCATGTGTATATCTTTATATATATATATATTTATATGGTGGAAGTATTGAAGCTATATTTATTACCTGCATACGGTATTATTATGTATTGTTGTGGATATTGCGTAAAGGGGATTATACATATGTTACATTACTTTTAACCCAACTACTTTCCAGAAACACTGATTAAATCAAGAGAAACTGTTTTCACGAATTCAGCGGAGATGCTAAAACATTCGGCAAGAGAAATGGCCACGCCACCATTTCCACAGTACCCGAATCTTGATCAGTGCAAAGGGGTATCTCGAAATAAGAGGGTTCAACATCTATCGTCAAGCCATGCCTTCGAGCAGCTCTGTGGACCCGGTTTTCATGTCGACTTCCCCTGCAGGGTAAAAACATCTCAGGTTAAAAATATGAATGTGTTTTTGAGGGGTTGACACCTCCCAAAAGTACAAGAAAATCATCCACAACGAAACCGAGATACATGTGATAAACTTCTGATCCAAATATGTCCCCAACTCTACGGGCATGGACCACCGATGATCCACCCGAGCCAATGCCACTTGATAACCTGCAGCATTGAAGGATTTCCTGGCCTAAATATAAATAGTTTTACTGGGATCAAATACGCAATGCGCCCTAGTGAACTCCAAATATAACCACCATGAAACCGATCTTGAAAAGAGTTTCAAGTAGGTGATGCCTATATGTTGTAAAAAATGAGGATCCAAATGAGAACACTTCTCTATATTGGTCATTTTTAGTACAGTTTCAAATGCCAATTTGCGAAGCCAAGCAAGAGCAAAGACTTTGCCATCCCAGGCAAAGAACACATCGTGCAATTCGCGAAGTTGATCTTCACGACGTGGATCGGTCCATGTCCCTGCGTGGGGGTCTCAATGCTGGCTGGATGTGCCAAAGAATGCTTAACATATATTCCTTGTGGTTAATATATCAGATTCCAGGGTAAAAACACAAATTTGAATTTGTAAAAAACACTTTGGGATTACTATCGTCTTTTGGGATGTCTGGTTTCCAGAAATTACATGTTATCTGGAACCATATATATATATATATATTTGGAATCCCAAAAACCTCCTTCCATAATGTAGTCACTTATTTTCGACCATGTTCCATCGAAGGGTGCTGGTGCAATGATGATGCCTAACTCACGAAAAAGCCAGTTCGATGGCTCCCATGAACCAAGGCTCATGAATCATGAACCCCCTCCCGCAGCCAGTTTCAAAAAACAGTTTTACAAAGTGGTAAGCTGCAAAATGCCTGCAACAATATAGTTTCCAGTTTCTATTCATGGACTGCAGGCTATGGGGATCGCAAAAGATATTTCCAACCCTGGCTACCCTGCATCTAACATGTGGCTCTCAAAATCTTAGCATCATCCAATGCGCGCTTCAGGCCGTCTGCTTCTTGAGCTCCGACAGGACGGCTTTGCACTGGGCTTTGACCATCCGGTAGCTGTTGACCTGATTTTTTTTGGTGATCTATAAAGGGAGGGGCTAAAGATAGACTTCCCCTTACAATTCATTTTTCGTTAAGGGGCACTTCTCCATTGGGGCTCGATCCAATGGGATAAGCTTCACATTAATTCTAAACCAGTTAAACCAGATAAGTTTCCACTGGGTAAAGTTACCAAGGGGGAAATTTCTTACATGAGAAGACTATCCCAAATCGTTCGAATGTCTAGGAACAGACTCAGCCAGCTCCTCCTTCAAGCTGCTTAAGTTCTCGGGAGTGTGCATGCTCTTCAACCTGGAATGTTTTCGCATCAGACAACCCCGAAAAATGTTTCAAAATGTACCCCCATATTTATGATATGTCAATTTTTTTCCCGAAAACATATGACAGAAATATGAGTGCATTTCAAAAAACAAGCAGGACCGAAACAAAGAGTTGATATATTTCAAGAAAGGTACTCATCAGAATAGTCCTCAAACCGCTGCTTGTACTGCGCAATGGTAACACGGAGTCCATGATCTTTTGGTAGATCCAAAGCCAGTGACATGGTGGCTAGCTCCTTCTTGATGGTAGCACCTCACCGCTGGTAGTCCAAAAAAACGATCATATGTTTGGTTATTGAGCATGTACATATGTGGGCCCCAAACCATGTGGATAATAAATATTCCTTCCTGGTATGATCCATAGGCAAGTATATATATATATGTGTGTGTAAATATATCTATATACAGATAGGCGAGGCACCAAGAGATGCCTTCAACTCCTCAGGGGTTTGGGGCTCCACCGGAGTCACTCCCTGCGAGCTCGGCCGAGCGGAGGACTTTGCACCGCCCTTCGCCTTCGCCTTCGCCTTGGACTTCGCGAGTGCCCTGCCTGATTGGCCGCATGCACGGCAACATGTGTTTATATATATATATATATATAAATATGTGTGTGTATGTGTATGTAGGATTATGTATGTATGTACGTACGTATCTATCTATATATATATATATATTATTGCATTTTGAACAAATACAAAAAAGGGGATATGTACATGCAAATATCTATATATATAAATATATATATATATATTTATGTGTGTGCGCATGTGCTTATGTATAACAATATGTATGTACATGATACATGTATATATGTGTGTAAATACGCAATCCTATCTTAATTTCAGGCATCTCAGTTGTACACATATTTATTTATATATGTTCTTTAGTTGTTGATATGGTTCATGAACATGTATTTTTATGGGTAAATTGGATGTCAAAGTTTACCTGCATGGTTTGGTAACCCTGGGGTAAACAGTATATAGTTGCAAACAATTTCTTGGATTGGAAAACCAACCATTAATTACAAGTTGTTTTTTCTCCGTTGGAACCTTTTTTTTCCTTCCTCCTCCCCGCCCTCCCAAAGTTTGAAAAATCGTGCCTTCTGGTTCACATGGCTGCGTCGATTCGGTAATCGCTGCCAGTTGGTCTTGGTTGATGGTCACACGTGGTTGAATTGGGCCAACATTGGCAGCCATCATGGCTCCCACACCCGCCGAAGTGGTTTGGGCCGCAATCTGTGTCTCAGACCGTTGCCTGACAGCATCTTCCTCTGTTTGGGTCCTGCTCGTATAGACCCAGTATTGGGTCAGACTTGGCACATCAGGGGCGTCTTGGTCGGGGATCCCTTGGCCTCTTCGGATGATTCCCTGAATCTTTTCCATCGGCCATTTTTCACCAGAATCATGTCCCGGACTGAAATGAGTTCCCTCTGGCCCCGGTAGATGTTGGCATTCTCCCTGGAGATAACAACACGTGATTCACAGGCATTTCGGTTCTCACCTTCCGCCACCCAAGTTTGCAAAAGCTTTCGCTTGTCCTGATGTTTCTAAAAATTAAAGGCGAAAAAATAACCAACGAATCCCAGTTTGGAAAAACCTATATATAATTACATATATAGCGTTACAATAAGTATACACATAATTTGATACCCGTATGTGCATATCTTACAAACGAATACGCCCAAATGAATATATAGAATTATATGTCTATATGTGTGAACTCATATCCCTTAAAAATGCCTTGGAATACACCCTTAAGATTGAAAGCGTCGGCGCTGTCACCCTGGAAAAGCTTCTGCATGTGGGGGAACCGGGCACCTTCTGCGGACTCCATGTACCTGTTGAGTCGCATAGCCGATGCACGGTTGGTGGACGTGTTCACTCTCGGGTCAAGTGGTACTTGTCCAGGTGGTGTAGGTTCCACTGCGCCAGCGGGAGAACCATGAACTGATGTAGAAATGAGCGAAGCCAGCTCTGCTGGAATCGGTGCACCTTCTGGGCTCCCATCACCATTGCCTGCTCCCATACTTGCCATCACTGCTTCGACATCAGGTGCTGGTACTGCAGGTACTGTGGGCACAGCGGGTAGTTCCGGAGTCGTTCCAGGAAGGGCTGCTGCAGGTACTTTGGGATCAACAGGTGCTTGCGCTGGTACTGCAGGTACTTTGGGAACAGCTTGTCCAGGTTCGGCAGGAGCTGCTGCAGGTGCTTTGGGACCAACAGGTGCTTGCGCTGGTACTGCAGGTACTTTGGGAACAGCTTGTCCAGGTGCGGCAGGAGCTGCTGCAGGTGCTTTGGGATCAACAGGTGCTTGCGCTGGTACTGCAGGTACTTTGGGAACAGCTTGTCCAGGTTCGGCAGGAGCTGCTGCATGTGCTGGTACTCCAAGATGTTCTGCAGGTGCTACTGCAGGTTGTCCAGGTTCGGCAGGAG
>CAMXCT020003003.1:0-79274 GCA_947184155.2 Cladocopium goreaui | reverse complement strand
TGCCGTTTGCCAGCCCCGGCATTGGCCTTTTATGGTGGTTCAAGCCTGCCGTTTGCCCGCCCGCAAAACCCCCCAAATGCTTCCCTGCAGCTCCCATGCCGTTTGCCAGCCCCGGCATTGTCCTTTTATGGTGGTTCAAGCCTGCCGTTTGCCAGCCCGCAAAACGCCCCAAATGCTTCCCTGCAGCTCCCATGCCGTTTGCCAGCCCCGGCATTGTCCTTTTATGGTGGTTCAAGCCTGCCGTTTGCCCGCCCGCAAAACCCCCCAAATGCTTCCCTGCAGCTCCTATGCCGTTTGCCAGCCCCGGCATTGTCCTTTTATGGAGGTTCAAGCCTCCGTTTTGGAGCCTTCCAAACGCCCCAAATGCTTCCCTGCAGCTCCCATGCCGTTTGCCAGCCCCGGCATTGTCCTTTTATGGTGGCTCAAGCCTGCCGTTTGCCAGCCCGCAAAACCCCACATCACCCATTTTTTAGTATATTTTTGATACCCCCAACACAGCAACCCCACCCCATCCCCAACCCCATCCCCATCCCCCAACCCCTCGGCCCCACCATGTGAAGCTCCAGGCCATGGCGATGATGAGGCGCCACAACTCGTGGCCCTGGCGCGGCAAGCTCAGCAGCTTCCGGAGATCAGTACCCTTGATTATCCCTGAGTTTCAAAATCAATGATACTCTACCACCAATCATACAATGATAGGAGGCCAAATATGCTTAAAAATATGAACTGAGGTCTGACTTCAAATTTTTAGCGTCATACTCATTGCATACACATTGCACATTGTGTGGCAAATTGAATTGCGGCATGTTGGGGCATATCAAAACATATATGTCCATGTCTGTCCCACCATGTACCACCATCGACCTCAGCACGGCCCGCCGGAAGCGACGCGCCACTGACCCACTGAACCGCTGATGCCGTCGGATGCCGTCGGAGTATCTATCTCTCCCTCTCTATCTATCTATCTCTCCCTCTCTATCTTTCTCTCCCCCTCTATCTATCTCTCCCTCTCTATCTATCTATCCATCTATCTATCTATCCATCCAGCTATCCGTCCATCTATCTCTCCATCTACTTATCTGTCTATCCAACTGTCTATCTATCTATCTGTCTATCTCTCTCTCTCTCTCTCTACCTATCTATCCATCCATCCATCCATCCATCCATCTATCTATCTCTCTCCCTCTCTCTGCAGGACCCCCCAAATAGGGGGGTCGGCGGCACCCGGGCGCTAGCCCATTCTATAAACAGCTTGTGCGGAAAACAAGACTGACATGGGTGGGGAATGGTGGGGAACAAAAGAAAAAACTTTGTATTATCTATAGGACAAGTGAACAGGGTTGGGATATGCACATGATATCCCACAGCAATGATCATCCCCATTTGCAATTTGTGGCGTCCAGTTTGTGTCAGAACTTTTATATACATATACACCTGGGTTCAGAAAACGAGGGATCCCCCAGATACCTGAAATCAAAATTGCAATGTTACTGAACAAAAGCAATATCAATCGTGGGATTTTGGGGGTATTCACCCTACCATTTGGGAGGCCTTTGGGCTTAGAGTCTAGGCAAACGATGGCTGTTCACTATCCAATTGTGGGGCAGTTTACTGATGTTTACTGGATTGTTGGTCCTGTTTCCCACTCTCTGGACCTCAAATCATGTCAAATCTTAAATACTCCGATTCCCATGAAAGAAAGTGAACTCATAGTAGGATGGGACTTTTATTATTTTGCATCATTTGACGCCTCAAAATCCACCCATGAAAACACTTGAGTTTGTCTGAACATTTGGTACCCGATTCCGTCCAATTGTTTGAAGTCCATTTTCATGTACACAAACCCAGCCATATCAAGTTGGTTATCAATTCCCATCATAGCAAATCCCCATAAAATTTTAATGAAATGTTGGGGTAATCAAACATCGCTGGAATTTCTACCATTGAGTTCGATTTTCCTGATTAAAACCTCTATTTATAGGGATTTCCCAACTAGCCTCGTTTGATGACCGGAGGCCCACTAACTCGCACCTCGGGCTGACTGACAGCATGACTTTCCACACCCTCTGACTCTTCAAGGTGTAAGACCTCACGACGCAAACAGGGGTTTTTCATGAAACATGGAGGAATTCCGTGGGTGTAATGGGACTTGAATCGGATATGGATTTGGAATGATCTGGAATTGAATGGGATATACATGGAATTACATGGATATACCCTCTCCTATTCGAACATGGGAAACCCCCATAACAAGGGGTCGACTGCTGGGAAAGTCATCGAACCAAGCCATGGTCTGCTGATTCTGATTACCCGGCCTGGTTATGTCAACAGTTTGCTATTGAAAATGGACCATTTGTAGTGGATTTACCCAATGAAATTGGTGATTTTCCATAGTTATGTTAGTTTACCAGATGGTACCAGAGGGTGATGTAAAAATACGTGTCAATGTATGTCAATAGGACTAAATTACTAAATGACCCAAATCAACGACTTCTTTTTGAGAATTGGACCCATAACCACCCTGGGGATGTCTCAAAATTCCGCATCCCATTCCAAATCAAAACGATGTCGTCCAGCCCCAGTTGGTGGTTTGAATCAATACGCTCGCCACATAGGATTGAAAACGAATTGGGCCAAGCACCAGTGAACAGTTTATTGGCTACATCCCTAGCATTGCTGGTTATCTTCGCTTTCAGTGCTGGCAATTCATCCGTTTCTGCCAAGTACCTGGCAGGCGTGAAATAGTGTTCGAACCGCCAGTCATATTCCCAAGTTATTATGGTTGGTGTGGATCAAAACCCTGATACCCTTCTGCTCACGGCAAAATAACTGCGATTTATGGAGTTTCATCCCCTCAAGAATATGTTTTGATCCATATTCAAATGTTTTCCTATAAATATATATATATAGAGAGAGAGAGAGCGGGTAGTCATGGGGGGCGAGGTTGTGAAAGTCCTGATTTTGTTATATTAGTCATTAAATTCAGAATTATATCAGTCATTACATTAATCATAATATTAATCATTATAATATTCATTATATAAGTCATTAAATGAATCATGAGATTAATCATGATATATATCATGATAGGACTCATGATATTAATCATTATACTAATCATTATATATATATATATAAAAAATCATTATATTAGTCATTATATAAACCATTCAAAGAATCATTCAAATTAATCATTATATTTATCATTCTATGAACCATGATATTAATCATTATATTTGGCCAAAACCTCCAGAAAACCAAAACAAACAAAAAAACAAAAAGTTCAGACCCAGGGGCAAGGTCTGGGGAGAGGCCTTGCTGGGGACATGGGTCTGAACTTTTTGTTGTTTTTTTTTGTTTTTCCATGATTTTTTGCAGTTTGGCCAAAATCTCGAGAAAACCAAAAAAAAACAAAAAAAACAAAAAATTCAGACCCATGGGCAAGGTCTGGGGAGAGGCCTGGCTGGGGACATGGGTCTGAACTTTTTGTTTTTTTTGTTTTTTTTTTGTTTTTCCATGATTTTTTGCAGTTTGGCCAAAACCTCGAGAAAACCAAAAAAAACAAAAAGTTCAGACCCATGGGCAAGGTCTGGGGAGAGGCCTGGCTGGGGACATGGGTCTGATTTTTTTCCATTGTTTTTTTTGCATGTTTTTCATGTGAAGATGCTTTCATCACAGTACCTCTCAAAAAATGCGAAATTCTACAATTTGCACACCTGCGCCCCCCATGAGTACCCCTTCTGTATATATATATATATCATATTTAAAATATAAAATATAATATAATATAATATAGTATAATATATAATATAATAAAATATTTAAAAAAAATAAAAAATAGTATGATATAATATAGTATAATACAATATAATAAAACATAATAGGAAACATATATATTTATATTATTAGTATTATTATACAGTTTATATATATATATACAGATTATTACAAATACTAGTATACATATATATGTATTATTAAATATATAATCAAATATATATATATATAGATATTATTGTTATTATTTATAATATATATAAATATTTATTTATTTATTTATCTACAATATAAATACTATTATATATATGATTGTATACATTGTTATACATATTATTATATATACACTATTATAAATATTGAAATATAAAAATATATTATGATATATATAATGATTTAAAGTATTACTGTTATTTCATTATTATTATATATTAAAACTATATATTATCACATACATACACATTTCTATCCCCCAATGATTATTTGCTTCATGTTGGTGATAGCCAACGATCTTTGGATCTATAGATGGGCAAAATTGCTGACGCATTTTCAGCTCAGGAAGCGGGAAAAAGTGTGCCATCACGAGTTTCTTCAGGCAGAAAATGAACACAATTTACCCAGACTGTCTCTTTCCAATTGTTGTAACTATCTGCACAAGTGTATTTGCATATAGGTGTGATATATGCATATTAATGTATATTTATTCATATATATATATATATGTATGTGTAAATATACATATATATATATATATGCGTGTGCGTGTGTATATGTGTGTATGTGTGGATGTGTGTATGTGTGGATGTGTGTATGTGTGTATGTATGTGTGTATGTATGTATGTATGTATGTATGTATGTATGTATGTATGTATGTATGTATGTATGTATGTATGTATGTGTGTATGTATGTATGTATGTATGTATGTATGTATGTACGTATGTATGTATGTATGTATGTATGTATGTACGTGTGTATGCATGTAATGTAATGTAATGTCACGTCACGTCATGTCATGTCATGTAATGTAATGTATGTATGTATGTATGGTATGTATGGTATGTAATGCATGCAATGTAATGTAATGTCACGTCACGTCATGTCATGTCATGTAATGTATGTATGTATGTATGGTATGTATGGTATGTATGGTATGTATGTAATGTATGTAATGTATGTAATGTATGTAATGTATGTAATGTATGTAATGTATGTAATGTATGTAATGTATGTAAAATATGTAATGTATGTAATGTATGTAATGTATGTAATGTATGTAATGTATGTAATGTATGTAATGTATGTAATGTATGCAATGTATGCAATGTATGCAATGTATGTAATGTATGTAATGTATGTAATGTATGTAATGTATGTAATGTGTGTAATGTATGTAATGTATGTAATGTATGTAATGTATGTAATGTATGTAATGTATGTAATGTATGTAATGTATGTCATGTATGTAATGTATGTAATGTATGTAATGCATGTAATGTATGTAATGTCTGTAATGTCTGTAATGTCTGTAATGTATGTAATGTATGTAATGCATGTAATGTATATATGTATGTATGTATGTACGTACGTATGTACGTACGTATGTACGTATGTATGTATGCATGCATGTATGCATGTATGTAGGTATGCATGCATGTATGTATGTATGCATGTCTGTATGTATGTTTGCATGCATGTATGCATGAATGTAGGTATGTATGCATGCCTGCATGTATGTATCCATGTATGTATATATGTATGTATGTATCCATGTACCCATGTATCCATATATCCGTGTATCCATCATATATCCATTTATCCGTTTATATTCATCTGCACATATGTAAATGTATACATGTATACATATGGCGGTTGTTCTAACTTCCTTTATCTGCAAACGGCCATTCTTCGCGAATCAAAGATTTACTTTCGCGAATCTTTCGCGAACCCCACGTTTATCTTTGGCGGGGGTCTCATGTTAAAATCTTTCGCTAAATCTTTTGCCAAAAGGAAAGTTACTTTGGCGAACTCAGAAAAAAAGCTTTCGTGGGCTCTCATGTTGAAACCCCAGCGGCCTTAGCAATTAAAAACCGCTTACATGGACCTTTGGAACGACTCTCATATATACGTGTATATATGTATATCCATAATTCCATATATCGACATATCCATATCTATACATATATACACCAACGTAAGGTATCAGGCATATCATGTCCCATTTTTTCCCATATACAGGTGGCACCTGCAACACGAGTTTCCTGGCATAGGCATCATCTACCTGGGCCGCGGTGCACTTGGATCGATGTACCCTCTGGTACTCAAAAGATGGCGGAAAGCCACCTGTAAAACTGGAAATGTTAATGGAAAAATTAGAAAAACACGTGGGGAATGGTCCCTTGCCATGTTTGGATATGCTAACCCAGGTAACTATGGTAATAAGCACCCATAACTCTGGATATAGCCTCTGTAACTATAGTAAAACCTATCCACTTGGTTGGAACTGCCCGCAACTAGTGGTACCTGGGGGTGCATCCCAGTTGGTAAGTGGGTCATAACTCATAACTATACTACGGTATAACCCAGTTTTATATGGAATATCCCCAGTGATGTATCTGGGTGAAAAACCACTTATGAATCCTGGGATGCGCAAGAAAGTCGGGAGTAGCATTGCTATTAAAGTGCTATTAGGATGGTCATTGGTATATTGAGATGGTAGATGATAGGATCCAGAGTGGTATAGTTGAGTTTTCTGTAAATTGTCCGTAGTTCAGGCCAGTGCAACATGGAAACCCGGTTCAACACGTTGGAATTCGAAGTTGATTTGCCGGTGATCCTCGCCGGACCACGACCTAAGACCCTAGGGTCTAACGAAGCTTTCAAGCCCGCTGACAAAAAATATAGGATGAATGGCAAGCATAGTTTTTGAAACAACATCCGAATCAATGCCAAGAAGCTGGAAGCAGCGCAACCACTGCCAAGCAAACCTGCGGACAACATGAAACATGAAAAATATCATACCGTATACCCTCTGGTAAACTAACATAGCTGTGGAAAATCACAATTTTAAAAGGTAAAACATCTGTAAATGGTCCATCTTCCAAAGCTATGTTAAAATTACTACAGGGTACCCAAACATGGTTTTCCCAACCGATCAAATCTTTTGTTAAGGTCCCATGCAAATGTCAAGGGCAGTCCCACTTGGCAACCTGGCCATGCCAAAATCAACATGTCCTGCTGATTGGTTATTTTGATCTATTTGGGTTTGTCTGACGATAACGCGACAAAAAAAAACAAAATCCAATGGTTTATACCGGCCATTTTTTATCATCTTCTGGTATCCCCCAAGTCCAGGTACCAAACCTAAATATTAGGTTGCTGATTCTGAATCCCATTAAATCCCGTGTCATGAATATCCCATCAAGATTCCATTAAAGGTGGGCAAGTCCCATTTTGTCGCTGTTTTCCCCTGTTTTGCTGTGATAACTGCCCGTAACTTACCATTGCCAGTTGAGCCATTAAAGATACCTCTGTCCCATGTCATTATACCGGTTGATTAAAAGGTTTCCCTAATGTGGGTGATCACAATCCCCATTAAAAAAAAAACAGTGCAGTATAAAACCCACCAACAATCATGCCCTAGTTCATAGTAAATCTTCGGTCAAACGCCATCGTTTGCCCGGACCCGGAAGGATCATCATTGTCATCATGAAGGCTTCAGGGGTAATGGGGAAGAATCTTGCATGTAATGATGATGAACAAGCAGGATACCCCCCGCCCAAAAAAAAAAATGGTAATGATACGTGTTTCGCAGGGGGGTCACGGGGAAGATGGTAATCTTATAAACACTTTGTAGCATCTCTTGATGTTTCCGTGAGTATTCCGGGCTACCGTCCTGACCCACTCAACTTCTCGGCGGGTGAGACGGGCCCGCTCTGCTGGCGTGAGCCAATCCAACAAGAGCTGCCAAGCCTTGATTCCCTTTGGGCTGCAACTGTATGTTACTGCGGCAGGGCGAAGTGTCAATGTTGCCATGAACTTCAGATATGGATGAACATTGAATCAGCACGATTAATTAGTTGGTTGTTTGAACAGAACAGAGACCCCACATGGTATTATATGTATCCAACCACAATTACCATGCATCTATATGCTAATCCGTATGGTATGATCAATATCCCAACATATATGATCATCTCATGCAGATCAACAAGTATTGATAGTTATCTTAAGATATATGAACATGTTGTGGCCTTTGAATTCTTGGGCAAACGATGGTGTCAGCGCGTAAATATGTCATATCATAGATGGTGAAATTATCATAATTTGAGTACAATGCCTTATGATAAACGCCCATATGGAGGCTTCCTAAGTCATGGGGGTACCCCCAGTTCTCATCCATTTATAGATGGATGTTCCATGAAATAAACCATCCAATGCTCGCTTGTAGTACCTCCATTGATGGAAAGCTCCATATCTGGGTGATCACCCAGATTCGACCGTTGGATGAAGCCGCAAAAATCAGCATCCCAAGCGACAGAAATTCTTGGGGTGAGAACAATGACAATAATTGTATTTTGTATTACCATTAGTTATAGTTAACAATACCCAAGAATTATAGTTATATATGTTTAGTTTCTTGGTTACTACTCAGAATGGTATTCGTTAACTGTAACTAATGGCAGTAGTTTATTTGGTAGCATTGATATTTGGTATTATAACCATCAGCAATCAGAATGACTACCAAATTAGTCTCATTGTTAATGATAATTTGCTAGTTGTTTTGCAATAATAGTTCCTAATGCTTGTAACGGTATTAAAAGTATATTAAACAGTACTAATGCTAATGATGAGGATAATATTGATAGTGGCGATAACTGAAAGCAGCGCTTGAATAGTAATGATATATACTGGTTGGAAGTGCAATAACCATTTTGAAAAATATGAGTTCGTCAATGGGAAGTATGACATCCCATATATGAAATGGAAAATAAAATTCATGTTTGAAACCACCAGCCAGATACTCATCTATAACCCTAGTCAGTGAACTAAGTGGATATACATATATATATATATTATATTTCACCACTTATAATATTTCACTAACCTGATATGTTGGGCTGGCGATGATTTCCCCTAAAATCATCAAGCCATGATTTTTTAGAGGGAGTTCACAGGGCTCGGTGATGAAATTGACCCAGAGATATCATGCTTCCCATTGTTTCATCACCATTACCACTATTTAACCATTGTTAAGCCATTATTAAACCATTATCAATTATTAACCCGTATATATATATATATATGTATATACTGTACTGGTTGGTGGTTTTAACCATCTTGAAAAATATTAGTCAATGGGAAGGATGATACCCCATATGTTATGGACAATAAAAAATGTTTGGAACCACCAACCAGTATATAATATGCACATATCCACACAGACACATAGCCCTGTAGCTCCGAGTTGTGTCCGTGAAATCACGGTCAGCGTCGCCCCAATCCCAATTGAAGGGGGGGATTCAGCTCCAAAATACGTGGGGAATAGCATGATGATGAGATTTCAAAGCACCAGTTTCACCAAGAAGTATGAAAACTCAGAATCTGAAACATCAAATGATCAGTGAGCAGTTCAATGAAAAAATGCCCTTTGTATAGCTGGCTCTCTTCCCATGTCCATTTACTATTGGAACCCCCTGGTAAACAAACATAGCTATTGAAAATGGTGATTTATAGTGGATTTATCCATTAAAAATTGTGATTTTCCATAGTTATGTTAGTTTACCAGAGGGTAAATCCACCTGTGGGTGAAACATCTATATATATCGTGAAAACTCATTCCTCGGATGGACTTTAATCATGTGATTGCTCGCGTTTTTTCAGGAGATTTCCCTATTTCCAAGGGATGGTTGAGAAATCACCAGTTGATGGTAAACATCCCATGAAATTTAGTTCGGGTTTCAACCATCCTTTTAGTGGCGGATTTCCCAACCAGCCACAGTCCACTTCAGCACGTTGGTTTCCCCCAATTTCACCTTCTGCACGTCTAGCTCGCCACTGCCATTCCAATCCTGGGGGCCAAAGATGTAGAGATTTCAACGGCATTAGGGATCTATCGCCCTGTAAACATCTGGGTAAATTATAATGACCTCACTGTTCTCCCGAACCCTGGAATCATGGTTTATTTTAGGGGAATCATCCCAAAATGACCCAATATTTCAGGTTAATTATTGTAATTTACCCAGAAACATGCAAAGAAATGTGGAGAAGCCACTGTGAATGTAGATCATTCCCGGGAAATCATTGCTTTTCGGAAAATCTCCTTTTGGTTTTACCCCAGTAACTGATGAACCCACCCATCTGAAGGTGTTCATGGGTCGAAATTGGGTCAAAACTCTGGTGTTGAGGTATAAAATGTCACCATTGAAGCACCCTATTTGAAGCTGACGCCAGGACGGTGCCCTTTGTTTTTACCCATGAATGGTTCGCCAGATCCAAAGCGAAAACCAGCCCTAAATCCACAATCGATCAAAGAACAAGACCAAGCTGAAAAATAGACACTATAAAAATCACCAAAGATAAGACTAAACCAAAGCCAAATAACCTGTCGACCAACCCGGTTTTCTTGAACTCTAGAGTGTCCAGACCTCCAAACTATGGGCGCCGGGGTTTTCACCAATCTGATGGTGTCTACCAATGTATGCCTTGACCCTCGAAGTAGCCACAACCAACCTCTGATGATTCTGCTTTAACAGTTGGACCAGTCCAAACATCAGCTATGAAAAATGCTCCCAAGATATCGCAGATGGTTTCAACCTTATCCAAAATCCGATGGAAACTGCAAGAACTTCGAGTGATCCCCACCCTGACACACGAGACATATTCTCACATAGTTTCTGACATACCATCTGGAAGTATATATGGAAAACATAAGAGAAACTATGTGAGAATATGTTTCATATATTTTCCATATATACTTCCAGATGGTATGTCAGGGCTCCGTTCTGGACTATATAGAAAACTAGTGATCCGTTCCCAACTGTTGGGCCCAGAGCCCTGAAAGATCTCCGGGGATGATCATCCCTTAAATCAGCGAGATCATCAAAAAAGTTCCTCAACAAAAAAAAGCCCTAACATATCCATCCCCAACATATCCGGATATACTCTACAAATTATATATTGTAACTTGATATATTTAATTATTCATATCATTCACCTGAAATAAGGCTATTACCCTCTGGTAAATTAACATCGACCCTGAAAATAGCCTAGTTTTAATGGTTTCACTCATCTTCCAACCCCTAGCTGCCAGGGTCTTTGTTAATATACCAGAAGCTAATCAAGCTATTAAATCTAAGGCTATGATTCCATTGACGTCATCAAAGGTCATGACCAAGACACCAGGAACTGAACCCACTCGTTGGACTCGGTCAAACTGGGCATCAACTTGAAATTGTCCACCTGCAATTTTTTTCGCCCCGGTGTCATCAAAGCTGGTTGAAAAATGCACCATAAATCAAGGTTTGAATGAGAAAACCGATGGGATTTTGCAGTTGCCACCTTTGATTAGCGGATTTTTATAGAATGGTTGTGAGATGTTCCGATCCATAGCCAGAAATAACCAGGCTGCTCTTTCTCCAATATTCATGGCTATGGGTCACCCTAGTAGCCTTTTGTGCACATCAAGAAAAATATAGCTCTTGTAAATCTGGATGACTTCATCCCCCCAAAAAATATGAACGAATCCAGATTATGGGTCTCGACAAAAATTCCTCTTAAAAAGAGGGGGGAAACCGTGCCATTCTCTGAGTGGCCGAGCATCCGAAGGTTTGAACCCCTCCGGCCCGTCCGGCCATTTTTTCAAAACAAATACGGTGTGTATCCAATTGATTTAAACATACCATCTGGTTATGAAAAACATAGCTGGCTGGAAAATCCCCAAAATAAATGGAGGTTTGGAATTTATGGGGAAAATCATCTGTTTCTATGGGCCATGGCTTCCAGTTCGCTATGTTAAATAGCCAGAGGGTACATTTCCTACCTCCGGGGCCTAAACTGGTCTGGCCCGCCTTCCACTTTCGGATATTTAAATGTCGTTACCGTATAGTGGCTATGTAAATTCCTAGGAATGGGGAATGGTGGATGACCATGCCCCCAAAACTGGGTATACCACCCAACCTTGAACGGGGATACCCCCCAAGCGATCATTGAAGTAGGGGGAATGAGATTCCAAACCATCAATTTTTCTGCAGCCTATGTTCAGAAAAACCCAAAAGGTTGATGATATTTGATGGTAGATGGATGGTGATGATGGTGCATCTGGGTTACAGTCATTCCCAAACCAACAACCACCGGCCCATTTCAGGTACACTCCCATGGGAAAATCGACAAGAAATATGGAGAATTTTTTTGGGGGGGAAATCATCGGCGGAAAATCTCAGCTGCCACATTTGATTCAGGGCAGTTTCCCCTGATCCTAACAACTTACTTGTGCTTAGTAGGGAATGAGGGAATGATCCACG
The DNA here is from genome assembly GCA_947184155.2 of Cladocopium goreaui. Classification (NCBI taxonomy): domain Eukaryota; class Dinophyceae; order Suessiales; family Symbiodiniaceae; genus Cladocopium; species Cladocopium goreaui. Next base: position 66,977 of record CAMXCT020003003.1, on the reverse strand, counting down.
ATAATTATCAATAATAATCCCATTCCCCCATTCCCATCCATTCCCTACTAAGCACCAGTAAGACAATGTATGGTGAAGCCAGTAAAGCCACTCGAATTACAGATCTGGTTGAACCAGAGTTGCCTCCCACTTTGGGCCATCTTTATCAAGAAAATGATGTGTTAAACTTGAACCATGCGATTGGCGGCGTTGCAGGTTGCAAATGTTGAGCTCCATCTGACTGGGTCTCCAAATATCTGTGGCCAAGGGCGTAATGTTCGTCAGAAACAAAAGGATGGCAAAGGGTAAACAAAAATCGGACCTCAAGCTCAACCCAAATTGGTGAGTCCTCAAATCAAAATAGTGCACCCCAAATTCCAGTGAATTAAGAATATCATCTCTCAATGTCCACATCGCAATGTCCATTAAGGATCATTGGGGTACCCAAATATCAATAATCACTTGCCTTTTCGTGGTTGCTTTGCTGACATACCTCCCAAACTCCCAAACCGACCATGAAATAAGATGAACTATCTATTGTATTATATTATAATTATTATATTATATTATATTATGTTATATTATATTAAATTATATTATATTATGTTATATTATATCATATATATATATGTCCATATTGAAAAGTGTCCGAATATTTCAAGAACCATCCACTTTAACCCGGTGTCATCAATCCCTTCCAATATGAGTTCCCCCGAAAACAACGGCTCAGGCTGGATCTATTCAAAATATTTCACGATTAGCTGGTTATCAAAATTTATCCGGCAAGAGATTCAGGTGATCCCTTTCCATATCTAGCCCTCCAGGAACCCTTCCACCATTCCACGCCGTTCCACGCCGTTCCACGCCGTTCCATGCCGTTCCACCTGCTTCCGCGTCAAAGGAGAGACTGCTCGACCGGTCTCAGATTCGAAGATCAAGCGCTGCGTCTTGGGATTCCATACCTTGGTCGTGGGTGTCACATGGCGCCTGAGCTCGGGGGGGTGTCCTCATATCATCTCATATCCATATCCATTCCTCCGCTCGGAAAATCATAGGACAAATCCTCTTAAACAAAAAGGCCAATCAGCCAGATACCCTGCAAAAAATGACAAATTCTTAGCTGGTTAGAAGAGAATCCCATAGCAAAAGACAAAGGATTAGCTTCTACCCATCCAGTCGATTGACCTGGAAAATACATGGGAGTAGTTTCCATTGTAAAACGTTTTTTCGTACCATGTCGGGGATGTGTCTCCCAACTTGATCAGGGTTTCATCAGGACATAGCCATAAAGTCTTGGTACTTAAAAAACCATCGAAAATCCCTGTAGAAATTTGATCCATACCCTCTGGTTATTTAACATAGCCATGGAAAATGGCACATTTATAGATGGTTTACCTATTAAACATGGTGATTTTCTATGGCTATGTTAAATAACCAGATGGTAGATTTCCCAAAAATGAATCAAAATGATTTTTCTGATTTTCAGTGCCTTAAGTGCCTTAAGTGCCTGGCTTGGTAAACTTCAAAACGACACCTGGCAGCCTGTGAGTTCCCAATCCTCACCATGTTTTTTTCCACCACTTTCTCCACATCATTCCTTACCAGTTGCTGTGTCATCCAAATTAAAAAATGTATTACAAAATGATTCGAAATGTACCGTGGTCTAGTTACATTGAAAATCGATGATAAAATGGTACCTTGTTGGTCATGATTTTATGATTTTTTGCTGGTTTCCTCGTACCTAAGAGGTCCCTGAGATGACCATGACAGCCATCTCAAGCCTTCAGAAACCCTGTTTTCCCCGCAGAAAGCATGGGGTTTTCCATAAAAAATACTAAAAATAACCCCACGCCAATACTTCGTAAAGTTTTTCACGCTTACCCTCCTGTAAAGGTCTGTGGAAAACCCAGTAGATCGTCCAAAAATATGAGAACTCATTCTGAATGGTTTTTTTCCAAATCTTCACGCAGCCAATCCCAGCGAAGCAGCCAAGCCACGCACTCGCGATGGTACAAAGCGGTTTCGACTCTACGACCTTCGAAGGTTAAGGCTCCAACCTGGCGGACGTTATGGGGGTCCCCAGCTGGATGGTTGCTGTGGGAAAATCTATGAATCGATGATGCAACGGAGTAGAGCAGTCCTATTTTAGGAAACCTCCATATATATACATATATATATATACATATTATTATTTATACAATCTTATTTTGTATATATATATATATGATATGATATATATTATATATAATATGTAATATACATGAATATATATATATATATACATATATATATATATATATGTATATATACATACATATATGCATATATATATATACATATACATATACATATACATATATATATATGCTTACCTATATATATACATACATATATATATATATATATATATATGTGTTTACATATATATATGTTTACATATATATATAACTAAATAAATATATGTGTATACAAATGTACATATACATATATATATACATACATATCATATATATATACATATCATATATATATACATATCATATATATATACATATCATATATATATATTTTTACATATCACATATATATACATATCATATATATATATACATATCATATATATGTAAATATCATTTATATTTTAATAGATGTAACATATCTAATATATGATACAGCTAGGAATGTGTGGAATCAATAGAGGTTGTAAAAAATCTGTGGAGGGTGAGATAAGCCACGAGCAATGACATATCAACTAAGGCCGTGGAAGGTGTGGATTTTCCCATCAGTTGACATATCGAAAAAAACGATGTCAAGCGCAATAATAGAAACATAAATATAATTCAAATTCTATCGGAACTTGCCCACTTAGTTCGATGATGTTTACCGATTATTAGAGAAATTGAGAGTTTCCATAGCGAACTGTTAAATTACCAAAGGGTTAAATTACCAGAGGGTGATGTTCAGTCAATTGCAGATGTTCTCTGTGTGGAGAGATTTCTGGCTTGTCCAAAAATGGTACCCCCAAATAGCCATGTTACCCTACTATATTGAGACAAACCCTTGAATCAATCAGCCCCATGTTTTCCGATGGGATCTGAATGGATCCACACTTAAAAATGGAGCTTTTCTCACTCCGTCCACAGGATTACCATACAAAGCACACTCAAATTCCGGCCATGGTTTTTCTGCTGACAATGACCAAAATGATGGGTTCAAGACACGGACCTTTTTTCACGGTCCCCACCGGGATTGGATGGCCTGGTTGGGCAAATCACTCAAAGCCTCAAAGCCTCGTCAGATGAGCGCCAGGAGAAGGTTTTTTTCCAATGGGGGTAAAGATCATGGTAAACTAAGAGTTTAGTTATGGAAAATCATCATTTTTCATGGGTCAATCAACGAACTAAATGGCCATTCTCAATAGCTATGTTAGTTTACCAGAGGGTGATTCAGATCAAGGATTGGACTTCAAGATCTTCAATCCATGTAACAAAAGCGAATTGCTAAGAAGGCAAACAGTCCATTATGTTCCATTGTTGCACCTGCGATGGCGTTTTCTGGTTGAAACAATTGCATACCTCGAAAGCCACCTTTGGAAAAAGAGGAAAATGAGGTTGATTGAAAACAAGGTACCCACAATCCAGTGCTTTATCCACATGTCCCTTCCAAAAAATGCAAGTGTTGAGGGTATATGGGTAGACCATGGAATCCCCCATTTTCTGACATATCCATAGGTTTCCTAAAATGGACCCCCAAATCATCCAAGTCATGGATGACCAGGACTCTTTGTATTGAAACAACCATGGTGATTTTGGAATCGCCCACTTCCGAAATCCCCAAATCATCCAGCAAAAATCCCAGCAAAAATCACCATGCAGTCACTAGCAAATCACCATTTTTATGCCCATGAAATCACCATTCTGTGCCCCATCTTCAGACACGAGCTGAAGCATGGCATGAGGACCCGAGGTTGGGGCAGATGGGGCACACCACTTTCTCAACTGCTGCTTCGCGGGCCTGCGAGTTGAACACGATGGGAGCGAGGACACATTTTCATCAGTCTTAAGGGATAATCGAAGACCTGGCAAAGAGTTCGCAAAAATACTGTGGCCACTCTCAGATGATAATCTCTAGTAGAAGATTCCATTTGCATTTGTTGCACAAGGCATTGATTTGATATGGTTTTGATGTTCTCCTTGCTTGAAGATTCCGAAGACAGCCTACACCCGCTCTGGGTTGAGTACTTTGAACAAACCACCCTGCTACTACTATCGTCACGATCAGAAAAATATCACCGCACTCATGTTAAGCTTGCATTCCTTTTTTTCGCACTTTTGGCATATGTTTCCATGCTCATTGTATATTACTTATAGATTTTAAAGCCATCCCGTCAAAAATGATGTGTTTCTCCAAAGCTTGCCTGAAATTTCCCGAAAAGATAAGCGTTGAAACTGCGGAAGTCTGACCGTTTTTCCTGCCCTGGTCATCAAAAATGGGGGACATTCCCAAGCCGGCAAAAATCATGATTAATTAAGCGGTGAACCAATGGATTTCGGGCTACTAAATGCCCTCCCGCTTGCAATTCCCATCATTTTTGTCGCATCTGAAAAGATTATACATGATAATACTACAAATACCAAGCCATCTGGTATCTGGCAACCATAACTTCAGGTGACCTACGGACTCTCCCATTACATTCCTGAGCACCTGGTCGACCACTTTCGTGGCTTCATCCATTGGCTCTGAATTCTCCTTTACCATACTAGATCTAGGTGAAAACGCGCGGCCGTTGCGCGGGACGCTTTTTCCAGCTGCAACGTGCTCGCAAAAACCGGGCAAAAACCGGGCGGGTCAAAAGGAGTCGGTTGAAAAAATGATAGTGAGTGTCTTAATGATGTGTGACTTTATGATGTATTGAACATACATCAAATAGATACAGAATGATGTAGATCATAGAAGTCTCGTACAGTCTCTTTGAACCCTTTCAGCGGCAGCCACACACTCAGGCAAAGAGGAATCGCAGCCCTACTGGATCTGGATTTGAAGCAATCAAAGCTGGGATCTTACCCTCTCTTACCCTATGAAAACTACCCTCTGGTAAACTAAGATAGCTATTGAATCCCACAATTTGTCAATCATTTCCCCCCAAACAAAATATATCGTCCAAGGATCAACATGAACTCCATCCAAAAGAAACGAATCCATCGTGGTCCATCATGGTACCACCCCGAACCCAAACAAGGCTGCCATTGTTGCCAGTTTACTGATATGCTACAGTATATTATGTCATATAGATGTATATGTATTTACACATATACAATTACAATATATTACTATTATATCCACATGAAATGATATTTGTAGAGATAGATGAGATGATGAGGTAGAATTCGCTGGCCAGGCTATATTCCCTGAAGCGTAGATGTCACCCCCCCAATCTCAACAGTGGCTTCCAATTCACTGAGCTGTATGAGGTCAGCATGTGTCAAGAAGATCAGACTCCCGTGGCAAAAGTCCATCGTCATATCATCACCCCTATGCTCCATGTATGGAATATTATTTATCTACATTTGGGTGATTTTTAGGGCACATGTTTGTAAATATTCCATGGAGCATATGGGTCGACCGCCTGGCTTTTTTTGCAGGAGAGTCAGTCCTCATTGTTTTTTCGTTTGCCATGGATAACAGTTCTTATGAATACATGGAAGCACAAAGTGGGCATGGCCCGTGTCTGAAAATGGGGTCTACACACAAAATACATCAAAATTCAAAACATTCCAAGATTCTCTATATAATTCTCCAGGATAATCTCAATATGTTCATACAAACGACCCAATTCATGGCCTCTGGAGCTTGGAGCTTTCCTAAGTCATGGGGGTACCCCGGTACCATCATCCAGCTCTTGGGGATTAACCATACCTTGACCATTGATTATGGCTATTCAATGCTATTCATACATAGTGATGATCCAAAACGTTATAACAATTACTTGGTGGCTCATCCCACGAATCGTAAGTGGCTTATGATCCTAGTTTGTTTTGGTGGACTAACCCTACTTATCCCACTTATAACTGTTTTTTTTAAACACTTGCTAACTGGAGCCACCAAGTATGGTCAGAACGATGAAATGGCCAACCTACGAATGGCTGTTTTCACCTCGCATCCATATAATCACCTGGCATCTCATGGCCAGGATTTAAGCACTCGCCATGGCGGGGCCTAAGGGGATTGCGGTTAGATATGGATATGGCACGTTGAAAAGGAAAAGCATGAGAATTATAGTGGGGATGTCTATAGTCTATACCATTCTATACCATTCTATAACTGTATAACCATGTATAATCAACATAACAAAACCCTACAAATGGCAACGTTCATATGGAAAATGAGCTTTGACACCGTTGGAAACAGAAGTTGTTCATCACAATTCACCGACCTGGAGTAAGGGTTTTGCTTTTCGGCCTACGCCCGATCATCATCTATGGTAACGTCATGGTGAGGTCAAGATAACCCAGAATCAGAATCGGAATCTGCAACGTTGGCCTGAAAATTCAGAGGAAGGCTCCATGTTTGGCTGGTAGTTTGTTTCCTCTAAAGAAAAATCCTTAAAGCAACACAGTGGTCCCAAAGTAACGCAAAGAAGTGTAAAATGCATTTCCTGAGTTTCCGTATCTGTTTTTTCGATAGGTGGGAATTGGCCTCTGGCGAATTCGGTGATGTGATGTACCTCCTATCGTGTCGAGTGTTTCTACCACCAGGATGGTTTCGGTTGACCAAATGATATGGGCATTTCCTAAGTCATGGGGTACCCTTGAATCATCATTTTGAATGGTTTTTTCCACTATAAACCATCCAGCTATTGGGGTATCCCCACCCCATCTACTGACAAAGTCAGGCTAAAGGTGCACCTCCCCGGCACCCCAAAATATGTGATGTCACCCCCCGGCACCGCAAACCACGGTTTCTGCGGGTTGTTGAATACAGCAAAACATAGTCTATCTCTGGCTGGTAGTCAATGGGAAGGATGATACCCCATCTATTATGGAAAATAAAAAATGTTTGCAACCACCAACCAGCTGGGATGTGATTCTTTCTTTTTCAGCATCCTAGTTGTGCATTTTTCGTCTCCGCACCCCTTAGACATGGTCGAGTCGAGTTGCACTGTACTTACAGTTGCCAGCTGCTATCCAAGCAAGCCGACGCAAACGCCCGTGGAAAATAATAACCAGAGGCGGGCATTTGCCTGAGGCAATTTTGAAGTGACAGAATTCGAAAATTAAAAAATGGAGATGGTACACTGCAAACCCCCAAATCGAACATGAAACTTGAAATTGCACAGAACATGGGTTTAAAATGTGTTAATCATGTGAGCTCCCATGTTCCATAACCTTTTTTCTCCTGTTCCAACAATTTTCTGTTATTTTCAGTGGTGCATATAGAAGCCCATCAACCATCTGACAGCAATCAATGGACATGGCAACCTTAGTGCTATGGTGAACGAATGTGGCAGAAGGGAAAAATGGACAGCATTTGACGGGGTTTGTGTTAAATTTTGATAAATGTTTTACAAAAATAAACTTTCTGCGATGCCAAAGACCATCAGAGTACGGTCTATTTTCCATACAATTAATATTATCTCACAACCCTTACGTGAGTCATTATTTTGTACCCAAATATGTGCACAAAAGAGTAGCACCACCATGTTTGGTGAGGTCAACTATTTTTGTAATTTTAAACCATGTATAATTATGTAAGGTCCAAATTAGATGTGGTAATCGCCTGGCCATGGTTTAAACCCGCACGTTCCCCTCACGTTCCCATGGCATCCTCTCAACACCGCAGCTCGGACCAACCTATTGGATTAGTTTGGAGTGTATCTAGCTAGAAACAAAACGGATATCGAACAGTATGGACATATAACCCATACGATCCATGGTGCTGGTGTATATGCTAACATGACTGGGGTATATTGATGGTAAATGTTACCATATATAGCATACATGGATCCGTCATGGGTAATAGACTAATAGAATCTAATATATATATATATATAATCTATATAGCACTGCTTCAGTTTTTTTAGAGTTGGCATACGTATGTTTCCATCGAAAGACATATAGTAGAAACCCACAGAGCCACAGTTCTGATTCCAGTTTCTCGAGTTTTAACCAGATTCCCACCAGCCAGAAGGGTACGGACCTCACATTCGACCCTACCGCAGCCTCACATTCGACCCTACTCCAAAAGAACCGCACGCACCCTCACATTCGACCCTACCCTAACAAAAATACGCAACCCTTCCAGGAAAAAAACAACACTTCCCGGTTCACATTTGACCCTACCCCACTTTACCCTGCCTCAAACCAGACATCCGTGAACCAACCCCCCTTGAACAATCACATTCATTAGTATCAAATCAACCAGCCCCCCTTGAACAATGACATTCATTGCTATCAAATCAACCAGCACCCCTTGAACAATTACATTCATTGATTCATTGCTATCAAATCAACCAGCCCCCCTTTGAACAATTACATGCAACAATTACATTCATTGGTATCAAATCAACCAGCCCCCCTTGAACAATTACATTCATTGGTATCAAATCAACCAGCCCCCCTTGCACAATTATATTCATTGGTATCAAATCAACCAGCCCCCCTTGAACAATGACATTCATTGGCATCAAATCAACCAGCCCCCCTTGAACAATTACATTCATTGGTATGAAATCAACCAGCCCCCCTTGAACAATTACATTCATTGGTATCATCATCCTCATCATCATCATCACCATCATCATCATCATCGTCACTTATGGGACCGGATAACCCCACATGCCAACTTCTTCCAAAAGCAAAAAACAACCAAGAAGATGGGAGGGGAAAGGCAGCAAAGGTGAAGGAGATGGTGGAAGACAGATTGTGTGAAAGAGCTGTGTGTGACAAAGTTGTATGTGACAAAGTTGTGTGTGTGTGACATCATCATCATCATCATCATCATCATCATCACCATCACCATCACCATCATCACGATCATCCGTCATCATCAAAATCGTCACCATCATCATCATCATCACCATCATCACCGTCATCATGATCATCATCATCACCATCATCATCACCATCATCATGATCGTCCATCGTCATCATCATCATCATCACCATCATCATCATCACCATCATCACCGTCCTCATGATCATCATCATCATCATCATCACCATCATCATCACCACCATCATCATGATCGTCCATCGTCATCATCATCATCATCATCATCATCATTATCATCATCATCATCATCATGATCATCATCATCTCCGGGACCCTCTTTTCGCAGCTAAAAACGCTACTTTCTCACATTCGACCCTACCCCAAAATGGGGGTAGGGTCATATGCGAAACCATTGGGGTAGGGTCAAATGCGAGGCGCGTACCCACCAGCCAGCCATAGTTTGACAATATTTCTATGTATTTTGGGAACTGCTGAGCTATCTGCTAATAAGGGCCCCATTTTGTAACTCTGGCAAATCCCCAAATGAAATACGCAACTTGAATACTTACTTCTACATGTCAAGATGTTGTAACTCGATTAAAACAATTCAAGCACCTCAGGTACAATCGCCCTTCAAACGTGCTGCCTCACCGCACGCAGTGGCAGAGATGTCGGCAATTTCTGGTCGACATTTGCATTTCGCTTCAAACATCACTGCGCGGGATTTTCGACAGCGGTATATATTTATGAGTCAAAACCCTGGTACCCGGAACATACCTTGAAATAGTTGGCTTATGGATGTTGATTACCTCCACCAAATGATAAGTTCATAGGTTTCAACCCATCCCCAATGGCTGCGCCTCAGATTTGATAACATCCAATCAAATCCTGGCCCATGATGCCCGGCAGCAACCTGGAAAAAACGGTCTGGTTAAGTTAAGGCGAAACTTCTCAGGAGGTCAGCCTTAAACGGCCAGTGGCGCACTGTACTACTATGTACTACTACAACCCTCTGGTAATAACGTTACTATTGAAAATGGTGCTTTATAGATGGGCTGCCTATTTAAAAATCCGCCAGCGCCGAAGGTGCGGAGGTGAGATAGTTTAGGAGCGGATCCGATCGATTCGAACAATCCTCTGTTCACTGGTACAGCTTCAGCTGGGAGCCTGCACACCGGCACAACAGCGTCCACAGTCACCGTTTCGATCCGACATGGCTGCAACATGGGCTCAACTTGGGGTCAACTTTGGCCAACAAGGCCCCAACTTGGGCCCAACTTGCACCTTCGGCCCAACTTGGGCCGAACATCAGACAAATTGGGCCCAGTAGGAAATTCAAAACTCGCATTTTCACGTGTAGTTTCCACCTTTTTTTGGTCGTTTTTTGGTATTGATTACGCTTCGTGTTGAGCAATGTTCCCCATGTTGTGTCTCCATTGGGCCGAAACTGTCGCCAAAGGGTCCCAAGCTGCGCCATTTCTTACATTTGGGGTCCATCTGGATTGATCTGGGCCCAACTTCAGCCCAAATAGCGCAACATTGGGCCGAACTTGGGCCCAAGTTGGAGCCTTTGGGGGCAGTCTGGGCCCAAGCTGTGCCCGCACAGGACCCAGTTGCACATATGAATTCCACCTTGCGCTCAAACTTGCCCAAGTTGCGCGACGTTGGGCCCCAGTTGGGCTCAAGTTGGAGCCAACTTGCCCGAGTTCGGCGCAAGTTAGCAAGTTGAACCCAAGTTGGCTCGTGTTTGGCCCAACTTAGGCCAAGGACGGCCAAGTTTGACCCCAGTCAGCTGCCACGAGCCTGCTTCTTTCCTCTCTGTCCTATTCACTGGGTGCGGGCGGTACTCGTCGCGAAGCGACTCGAATATTACAAAATGGTGATTTTCCATAGGTATCTTAAAATTACCAGAGTGTAGTAATAGCATGCAATAGCCTTGAATACCAAGAAGTAATCCAGGAGTGGCAACCATGAGGTAAATGTTCAGCCATTTCCCAAGTTCAAGTCATCTCGAAACGCCCAGAAAATCGTTTTGGGTGTGGGCCACTCTTCGAATCATCCACAGTAGCTAGATGTGATACCCTAAATGGAAAACATCATGATAAACCAATGGACTTGGGGGTGATTTCGGAGAAATACCCCTGGATCTCCATCCCAAAAAACATCTCCGGCCACCTGGGCTTTTTTCTTGTAGCCAGGCTGACAAAATGTGGCCAAACCAATAATCAACCCCAGTATTACCATATAGTAACCACCAAAAAGATGTCGAAAAGTCTTCCATTCGGATGTCATTTCCAGGTGATGTGTGGCTGCTCCATTCCAGGCTTCCAACTTTTCTTAATCTTTTTGGGGGTTGCTATACATATGTACATATATACCCTCTGGTAAACTAACATAGCTATGGAAAATCACTATTTTTAATGAGTAAATCCACTATAAATGGCCATTTTCAATAGCTATGTTAGTTCACCAGAGGGTATGTAATATGTATATTATATATTTTATCTTATTTTATATATGTATATATGGGTGGTAAATATTATCCCCACATGGAAGCTTCTTGGCACCACATTCATTGTTCAATATGTTGCCACCGAACAATGAATTGGCAGCTCCAAGTGGAACAGCGATGCCAGACTGGCCGTGCTGAACCGTTCCTTTCAAATAACTTTAAATCCTGGTTTAAATGCCTGAATTAAGCTATGGCATGCTATGGCGGTTATGTACAGTACCGATCCACGCTCATCCGGTCTCGAAAATGGTGACGAGATTTCAACGGTCTCGTGAAATCAAATGATGGATAGTCTGCTTACTGTCAACCCCGGATCACTTCACCTCCTGATATAGGGAGGTGTATATACCTGTTTCAGCATTTTTCTATTGTAACGATTCGATCACAAAAAAATGGGAACGCCCTCCTTTGCATCAGCAAATCCTCTGGTTTGAAACCTCATGTTCCAAAAAACAATGTTCAGAGACAAACCGTGCAATATATCATTGTCTCTCCCATGGATTGTCTTGGTTTTTGAATACTTTTCTGAGCACAGTTAATGTGGTTAAACCAATGCCATAAACCATCCCCCAGTCATCACCATTTTTATGGGTGGTATAAACCATCAAAAATGGGGTGGTAAAAATGGCATTGCTTTTACCCACATGATATATACAAATCCCATCGAAATCATCAGTTTTGTTGGTAAAATCCCAAAATACCACCATTTTTGATGGTTAAATCCCATAATACCACCATTTTTAATGGGGTAGCAGCTCTCATCGTCCCCAAGTTCGACGACAGGATCAACCTCCATGAGGTCCGTGGAACAACAAAAGCAGCGAGGCGACGAATGCTTCACCAGAAGTATGAAATTATATATGTATCATTATATGTATATTGTATATATATATATACACATCATATATATATATACATCATATATATATATATGTGTACATCATATATATATATATATGGATATTATATACATATAATGTGTAGATTATATAGATGTACATATATATATATATATATGTAGATCATTTTTGAGTGTACATTATACTGTATGTACAACATGATAATCGCAAGTGTATCTATACATATCTATACATATGGAATAGATTTCATCCCGGGTAGGTGAGGATGTCAACTGGATGCCTCCGATGGAGCAGCATGGCAGCCTCTGATTCTATGATTCCATGGTAGCCATAGTAGTCCCATCCTACGATGAAACAAATCGCTCCTCAGAAACCATGTTTTGAATTGGAATGTAATGGATCATTTTGGGCGGGGGATTGCGGAAGGTCTTAGATTGGGTCAATAAGTTCCCCATCTGGTGGTGCTCACACTGCTCGGACTCTCAGCTTTGAGAGAACAGCAACCAGATTCAGTGGCTGCAGTTGATTCAGTGGCGACGCTACAAAACAAGAATAATCATTCGCTTGAAACGCTCAGTGCATGCTGTAGGGGTCTGATCGTTTATAGCATGTTTGTTGCGAAAGGATCGAAACCTGGTATTCTAAAGCCCCAATGAACAATTGGTACATGCATATTATGTGTATATATATATATATATAGATATATGTATGTATATTATATGTATATATATATATATGTACCCGCAACGCCTGAGTTTTGCAAAACTGAGACGTTGCAATTTTTTGTGGGTTCCCATCCCCAATCAAATGTTGATGCAACAAGCGAATAACGAATATAAATTCCCACCCCCGTCAAGCTGTACATTCAATTGGGGAAGATCAACAAGGGCATCATGACTACAAATTCCCACCCCGGGTTGAACTGTACAGATAAATATGTGATCCCATCCAATCCCCTACATGAAATACTCCCAAGTGATTGGTTTTCAAGGACACCAATGGCCACATCAATGATTTCTGAATGGTCACACTACAGCATGCATTGATAGCCACCGGGGCATTGGAACAGGTCTTCAGAGGGACCGAACTGTCCACAGTTTTTAGGACCAAGGACCATCTCAACATCAGTGGTTTGGATCTGAGTAGCTCGAGGTTGGGATTTGGGCAACGTTGATGGAAGCCTCAAAATTCATTGGCTTTGGGAGATGTGTTTATGACTGTTTATGTGTGAAATACTTGCTTTATCATTGATGTTCATTATTTCCTGTGTTCTATGCAAAAGTCTGAGATTTCAACAGTGAACACTCTGGATGCAATGGACTTCTCTTCATCAGTCGCTGGCATACTAGGACAACAGCAGCAATGTGCACAGCCCGGCAAACCTCTGCTTCTTCTTCCATTGAAAAGCCACAGTAGCCCAGCCCCAGACACTGTTCGTCGATCGTAAAGTGCAGCTATATTTGGAGCTATAGGCCATCAGTTTTGATGGGATTTTCATGGGCAGTCATGTCTTTCTTTGAAGATGCTCTTGAGGGCTATCCGGCTATCCGGCTATCCGGCTCAAGCCCTATGAAGTCCCTAACTGAAAAGATCAAACACTGAACCACATGTATATATTAGTTATAATATGTCATAATATATATAAATATATTATATTATATTATATTATAACATATTATAACTATAATCAACTACAAATAGAATCAAATATATATATATATAGCCACGTGTCTATAATATACGTATCATCTGTATATGAATTTCCCACAAACCTGAGTCCCGACATGAATAGATCCAGCAGTAAACCAGGAAGAAAAAAGATAGGGGGGCTATTTCGTAAAAGGTCGCAGGAATTTAGACCAGGTGACGTGGTTGAAAAATATTGAGAAAAAAAAACGACTCCGAATCATCCGAATCGGGTCACAACTTGTGTCACGGCGTCTGTGAACTGTTTGTGAGCATGGCTGAAGAAAGACTGGTTGGTGGTTTGAAGTTTAAATATGTTTACCCTCTGGTAATCAAACGAGGCTTGCTGAAAACTCCCCTATACATAGAGGTTGACAGCTGGGAAAATTATCGAAGTGAATGGGGGATCTTCCAGCAAGCCACGTTTGATTACCAGAGGGTAAATCAGATTGGATATATGGGTGAAGTGGGCTGCATCCAAAGCTGAGATCGAAAATTGAACAGGCCGAGGACTCCAAAAAAACCTCTTGCTGCCACCCAACTTTTGAAGCACAGGTCGGCCCAATAAGGCTCTAGATGTTCAGCCAGAAGTGCATCGTTTTGAAATCGCAACCCTTGGTCAACAGTGAACCTTGGGTCGCGCTCAACACACCGGGCGGTTCGGTTTCGGGGTCCCAAGAGACCTCAGGACATCACTTGGATAGCTTGGGGGTCCCCAAAAATGGTTGTATTTAAATAGATGTGTTCGTTAATCATATTTTTCTCTCTATCAAATGGCAATGCGGGGGCAGAATACCATGATATATCGCATTGTCAGGATGGTATATATCAAATTTGACAGGTTAATAATCCTAAGCATATCTTGCAAAAATGTTGAAAACCAGTTAGTTGTTGCTGCTTTCTCCCCACTTTTTTGGTGAATGGACACCAAGTTTGGCCCGCTTTTGCCAAAGCGGCAAGGCTGAGAGGCCGGGACAATTGCCGCCTCCACCTGTACCGGATTCGACCCAATATACAGTACTTGTTGGTATATCTAATATATTGTAAGTCTTTGTTGCTGTCCAATAAATTGTTGGATTGTATGTATAAAATTGTATAAATAGATGCTGTTTGGGACATGGATTGTTTATGGGCTTGGGCAATTGCTTTGAAGAAGTGAAGTCTTTCCTGCAAAAATTGTCATACGAGAAACACAATAGGAAGGCTGAGCTTCATTTGATTCATTAAAGGTTGTATTGCATTTTCCCACATATTGTATGATTCGGCAGGAATACTGCTTCTTACTTGAGGAAATATCATCAAGGCAGATTGTACCCTGTAAGCAGCATGTTCCTTTAACAACATGTTTTTCCAGGAATGCAGCAATTTGCATCGACCATTGCACTTTTCGACAGCAATACTGAATGTTGATCACACACTGCATATTGTGTAGGAATCTGGTGCATCATTATTGAAGGACGGCTTAATATCATTCTGAAAAGAAACATGTTTTCTGCATCAATAAGCATCTGAATCTTCTGAATCTTGTCCGCGATGGGTTTTGGAGGGGGGAGTAGCATACATATATATATACACACAATAATATATATATATATATATATATTATGTATATATATATATTATATATATATTATATATATATATGGAGGTTTTCTAAAATGGTGGTACCCCCAAAATCATCCAAGTCATTTGACCAGGACTTAGCATTGAAACCCATGGTGACTTGGGGATCCCTCTTGACTTCCGAACTCCCGAAATCATCACAAATCCCATGAAATCACAAGTCAAAGCCACTATCAAATCAGCATTAAATCCCATAAACTCACCATTACCCTCTGGTAATTTAACATAGCTATTGAACATGGCCATTTATAGTGAGTATTCCCATTAAAATTGGTGATTTTCCATAGGTATGTTAGTTTACCAGAGGGTAAATCTCATTAACCCCCATAAAATCACCATGAATTCACTATTTGGTCCATATTTTTCCCCATCTATTCCCCTTGCCCTTGAAGCTTGACCAACAGCCTCCTCAGCCCCGACATCTTTGGGAAGGTCGCGCCAACTCACCTGCTTTGGCACCTTGGCCCTGGACACCTGGCCGATGGTGATTTTCATGGTGATTGTAATGGTGCTTCACATGGTGACTTGAATGACTTGAATGACTTGAATGACTTGAATGACTTGAATGACTTGAATGGTCATTGCTGAGTCATATGGTGATTTTAAAATATTTGTGGTGAACAGTTCCCGTCGGGTGATTGGTTATGTTTTTTTTCAAACAAAAACTCTACTTCCGAGATTTCCAATGTTGCCGGGGAGAATCCCCGAATGGAGAATAATGGTAATGGGAACCTGAAACATGGAGACTTTTGGGCAGAAAAAAAGCGGTTTCTGGTCTGAACTTCGTGAGAAAACCCAGGAAAAGTGATGACATGTCATGTCCATGGTTTTGGGCATATTTCTTCTTCGGTGAATCTTGTATAGACACCCAGCCAAACAAGCTTTGCCATTTCCAGCTGGTGAGTCTATCCATGGCCATAGTAATCCACCAGAACCAAAGACGAGCTACAAGTATAATTACTTTACTTCGAGTGATCTTCACCATGTCATTTCAAGGCACATATTCTGATTAACACACAGTTGAGGGCGTAGTCGGAGGCTGCCCATTCGGAGAAGGAAGGAGGAGGCGGAAGCAACCCTGATAAAATCTAGAGACCCTGACCTGGCAGGCGCGGAAAAATGGATCAGAAACACCCTGGAAATACCCTCTGTTGATTTAACATAGCTATTGAACATGGCCATTTATAGTTGATTTACCCATTAAAGATTGTGATTTTCCACAGTTTTTTGTATGTTTACCAGAGGGTAATGTGGTAAAGCCAATAATACACCATCACCACTAGAGGATGGTATTTTTTCAAGGCTCCGCTAAGACCGCGCCTTCTTGGGCTCCGGCTTCGCCTGCGCTGGTGAATGGATGGTTCTTACCCCAGTCATATGGAAAAAACGATGGAAATCATAGGTATATCCTGATGGGTATTCCTATTGCCTATATGGACGATAATATCTCGCTGATTCCTTATACAAAACTGTGGGTATAGGAATCAACTACTTATTATGATTCACATATATAGTCATCAAACATCAGAGGTAGAAGTATGAGCCGCGTAGCTCCAACAAAGCTGAGCAGCTAGCTCAAGCCTACCAATCTCATAAATCAAAGGGAGTACATAATAAGCACAATAAGACAGACGTGTATGTATATACATATGGTTTCTCTTACATATAAAAACACATAGTCATATGCATATGTAAATATATATATATATATTGTATATATATATATTGTATATATATATTGTAGATGTATATATACATATAGATAACTTAGATAACCCTATGCTTCCTAAATGTTTTTGATTAAGGTAACTGACTCTCAGGCACAACTTTGAACCAAACCACTTTTGCGATAAACCCCCTGCCGTGCAGTTCCGGGAACTTGCCTTGAAAAAGTGTCCATGTTGTCTGAAGGCGATCAGCTTCTGGTACGGAAAATCAGCATTTATAGTTGATTTCCCCATCAAAAATTGGTGGTTTAACTGGAAAATCACTATCTTTAATAGGTATATCAACTATCAATGGGCCATGATAGCTAAACTGGTTGGTGGTTTTTCGCCTACCCGTCTGAAAAATATGACGAATCGTCAGTTGGGATCATGACATTCCATTCCCAACTGTTTCTGGAAAGTCATTCAAAATTCCATGGTTCCAGTCACCACCAAGCAGTTTTAAATCCTGGTTGAAATACCTGAAAATTGAATGATTCACAGCATTTCACAGCAATGTGGCCACCGGTGCCTGAATGGTTGAGTTCATCACCCAATGGTTACAGTACCTAAACTGAGGCTAAGCATGTACTCTGCCCATGCCTTTCATTTTTGGGTCAAATATTGTGTATATATATATTATATACTATATTATATATCGTATTATATATATTATTGTATATTATAGTATATATATATATATATTATATATATTATATATATATATATTATTATATCATATTATATTATAGATAATATATTATATTATATTTATGTGTTATATATATATGATATTATATTATATTTATATCATATTATATTACATTATATTATATTATATTATAGTATATTATATTATATATATAAATCATATTATATTATATCATATCATATTACATCATACTATATTATATTATATTATACTATGTTATATTATATTATATTATATTATCTATATTATATTATATTATATATTTATATTATATCATATATGATGCGTATATATATATGTTATATACATATATTCTATGCTTATCTGGTTGGTGGCTTTAACCATCTTGATAAAATTAGTCAATGGGAAGGATTATCCCACATATTATGGAAAATAAAAAATGTTTTTTCCTCCTGACTGCCGCGGATCCGCGCTGGGTCTCGCAACTACGGCTACCCACTGACAGTCAGACTCCCCTCAAAGATTCGAGTGATGCACCATCCCCTGTGGCAGGCGCCAAAAGTTTGGTGGCCAAAATCCCCTCAATAACTTTGTGCTCTTCGTCACAAAACTGAAAACCAATGGAACCCTTGAAACACAAAATCCAATCACTTCTGGGACGAACGGTGCAACAAGTGTACTTGACCCCCGCATCTTTCAGATATTGTTGGACCATAAGTCTGAAGTGCTTCACCCGAACTGAGAGTTTGCAATGGTTCGCCAGCGACGCTAGGTGGCCCTTTTCGGCCATCCATTTGCCATCGACCTTTGCGATGTGCCACGGACCGTGCAAGCGCTGAAAGCTGAGAAAAAGCTGGATGAACGACACGTACCTAGGCGACTGCGATCACGGATGCGATTCAACCAGCTATATACATCGGATGCAAGTTCGGACCCAAACTGGCGGACAAACGTGGGACGACGGAGGCTGAGCCCTTGAGAGGAATCCCAAGCAGGCCCCGGATGCTGTCGACCATGTCGCACTGGCTTATGGGGTTTAGGAGCAGGCATTACGTTGGGTGGGACTACATGGTTCCAAAGCTTACTGACCTTTAGCATGTGGGACCTGATCCAAGACGCATGAAGACTGTTATCTGCAAGTTGCTCAGCATAGGAATTCCACAAAGCCCAGGTGGCAGGTGGACGGGTTTGATTGGCCACACCCACAGCTGTGTCAGCGACACTGTTGCCATCCAAAAGCCAAGATTCCAGGTCAGTTTCGGCATCTGACCGCTGTTGATGTGCTGGGACCTTCATCATGGCAAGTCTATGAGGTCCAAGCTGCTTGGCAAGGTCTTGCAGGCGGAGCAACAAGTCAGAATGGAGGCCATTAGGCTTGACTGCTTCATTGTCTTTGACATACCGTTGGAAGGCATCAAGCACACTCTGACAGTCGGACCATACACGAGCGCAAGCATGACATTGGATGGCGAAGTCCCTTGCAACACAAACCGCAAACAGTTCCGCACGATAGGCCGATTGGAGAAGTCCATGGAGAGGCTGAGCAGCGATAGGGACAAACTGCGACTTATCAAAGTCCAACGAAAACGGTGGAGCTCGGACAACTGCCCAACTAGCCATGCGCAGTTCAGGAACGGTTGGGTACAGGCAAGAACCATCAGTGAAAAGGTCAAGAATGCCCCCCGGGGAAAAATCCACAGCAAAGGAAGGCTGAGACGGCAAATCCACAAGGTATTTGTTCCAAGCTTCAGCCAACGGCGAACGGAGTGTCCAACCATGCAACAAGCTCACTTCAGGCAAAAGAGTCAAACCTATCCGCACCTGTTCTGGGATTTCTTCACGGAGAGGCTGGGTGCTCGGGCATTCCCAGAGGCGGTGTCGAACGGAATCAAGGCTTCCACACTGCTGACATTGCTGGGACCCATCATGAGACCAGTGCTGAGCCTGATCATTGGCAAGGGCCGCGCCATGAAGATACTTCCGCAAAATTCCTTGGTCAAACGGATTGTACTTTTTGTAAGCCCTGCGGGTTGAAATCAAGTCCACATGCTCAAGACCTAAAAAGGAACGTCTGTGTTTGACCTTGCAAGCCAAAACCTTCGTCCAAGTCCATTGGGCTCTCATGACGAACTCAGCCAACGGGCACGACAAAAGATTGAAACAACCAAGGCTATCCCTCACTTGGGCATCCTGTTGAACCTCAAAACCAATTTTGTGCAAACGCTGACCAACGATTTCTGAAAGCGTATTGAACGCAGGCTTCCCATCACTGAACAAGGCAAGGTTGAGGTCAACTGCAACATGTTGAGCGTCACACAAACTTCGGGCATCACGGACAGTCTCAGCAGCAGCGTAAAGCAAAGGGTCAAACAAATCACCTTCCAGGCTACATTGAAGCTCAGGGTTTGCTCCTGGCTTTTGCAGTTTCAAGGCCTGCATGATGCATGTGCGGGGGTTGTCAAAGTGCTTGCGGCCGATGACAACAGCGGAAACACCATGGAAAGCTCGAGGCCAAGCCACTCTCATGATCAAGGTCACGTTCTGTTGATACACACAAGGACTGTTAGTGAGTTTCTGCCAAAAATCTGCCAACTGCCTGAAACGTTCAAGAGCATGAAAATTGGACAACTGGCATGATGAAACCACATGTGCACCAAGCTCCTTGGTGTGGAGTCGAACTGCAAAACCTTCACCCCGCAAAAATCGTCGACTGTCTCTGTCTGATGCCCAGCAGTAGGACTTCTTCTTGTCAAGGTCAAGTTGTAAAGCCTCCGCAAATGCATCCACCGCATCACAAGCTTGTCTCATGGACTGCACATTCCGGAGAATCACTCCCCAGTTGTCAACATAGGAGATCGGTGTAAACATCACATTGGTAGCCTGGAGCCAACGGTGGAACAACTGTGTCAAAGCAAGCATGGCAAGACAACTCAGAGCACATCCTTCTGGGAAACCGTTAACCGATGTGACACCAGGAGAAAAATTGCCACGCACCACAAAATGCCGGACAAATCCACTCAATGCACCTGCCCATCCAACAAGGGTGCCTTGGTCAACACCCAAAAGCTTGACTGCTGCAAGTGCAGGGACCCTGGGCAAAATGTTGAAAGCTTTGACAATATCTGCTGAAAATCCGCAAACGTCACCTTCTCCTCTGTGTGCAGCTTCAAGCTGTTCCAACATGTAACGCTGCCCTACCTCCAGTTGTATTGCCGCACAAAAAGGGGTCAACCACTTGACTGATTGCACGGAGCCAGTGTCGAGCAGCAATAGAGGACCAGGTTCGATATGTGTTGGAAAACACCGTGATCGGACGAGATGTCCCACTTCGCTGGGGTCTGGTATTTTTGCCAAAGACCTGACATAGCCGATGTCATGGCTTGGTTATAAACTTTGCACAAAACTCTAAGATCATGTTCAGGCAGGGTGAGTAAATCATGACGACTGACTCCATCCAAGCTGGTTGCTGCATATTTGGATTTGCGTTGGAGCGTGCGTTTCACCGATTGAACATCATACACAGGCGGGCAGACACTGCCAGGACGTAGCTGAGCCTTGGCAAACTCCAAAATTTGGTGCCACTGGCTTTCTGGCACGGCTGCATGTCGGTTCCACAAAGCGGTCCACTGAGACTCAAACGCTTGAAACAACTCAGGCAGGGTGCCTACTAGTCTCTTCTGGGTGATTTCATCCCCAGGTTGGATATCTTGGCATGAGTCCAACCAAACTTTGTCTCCTTCCGCATGGATGAGCTGTAGCGGAACCCCATTGTGCAACAAGGGTGCTTGCGCGTGCCAATTAACAGGGTGAGTCAAAACAACTGCACTGTCAGAGGTATCGACATAGTCCACTTTGGCGGCAACTTGTTGGGCAAGGGAATCCACCTGTGCCGGAACATCACGCTGCACCGTCTTGTACATATATAGCATGCACATCGGATGCTTTATGGAGGCGATTGGCATGAGAGCAGCAGAATTGAGAGCCTTTTCAAGTGAAGAAAGTTCAAATTCCATACCAGCATAAAACAACACTGCAGACGCATGAGAAGGAGGCTCACTGGGCACAGCAAGGGGCTCACCGACACTCAAAGAACGGGATGACCACCATTCAGCAAAAGACGGTTGAAAACCTTGAGCTGTCCGGATGGAAGTCCACAACTGCAGCAAATGCCTATAATGCTCGTGGGACGGAATTCCAGTTGCGCAGAGGCAGATCAATGACTGCAAACGGCGAAGTTGCTTGGTCCACTGGGCATGCTGCAAACTTGAACCAAGGAAATGGGGCAGTCGATCGCCAGGCCTACTAGTCTTCAAAGGAACACGCTGCCAGGTTTTAACTTGCGGCTGCAATTGCTTGGCCCTTCCCATCATGGAACGGATGAGGGGCTTGCGTACCTGACGTCTGGCATCCATATTGTTCCGTTCAACGGTGGTCCAAAACTTCTCATAGTCTGCTGTAAGGGCATGAGCATCATCAAACAAGTGGTCCGAAACATGATCGCGGGACAATGGCGGCTCCCATTCCATGGGGTCAGGGAGATTCCAAGAAAATCGGCAGAGTTGTTCACCTGAGCTGCTGAAGTGGCCAACAAGATAGGAGTGATCAGCAGCCGTGTCATCGTCAACCACACAAGCTTGGAACAGCGCCGCAAGTTCACGGGAGACAAACATGAAGTCACGACGAGTCCGACCTCTGCAAGTTGCCTGAGGGAGCTGGCCAGTTCTTTCAGCATGAAGATCTTGGATATCACGGTACCCCAGCCGATGCATGGAAGCAATGACCTCAAGTCGATCCCAGTCATGGTTGAAATCACCTGCAATGTACCTCGGACCTGGGGATTGCTCAACACGGTCAAGGGCCTGGACAAGAAGCTCGTTGGTGACAGCTTGCCCGTTTGGATGAGTTGGGCCTGTTGGAGTACCATAGACAACCACGCCTGTAATCCAAACATCATGCGCACAAAACGCAGTAGACACCAAACGGCCAGAGTGATAGGCAGAAGTTGGCCAAGCATGTGGGAGGCGGCGCACTGGAAACTTTGAAAGTACTCCGACACGTGACCATTGACCAATGTCGCTGGAGTCAGCTCTGGGCGCAACAGGGCATCCCGTGACAAAAGCCTGGTAATGACTCCCAGTTGATCGAAGATTGTTCCAAAACACTTGGGCACCAACTTTCGTGAGATGGGTTTCGGAGAACAGCCATGTGTCAAAGGGGCTGTCAGCAAACGCAAAGGCACGGGTATTCAATCCATTCATGTTAGCAACTGAGACTGACCAACTGGGACCCGGCTTACTAGCTTCTCCCACACGACACAGAAGACACAACAAAAGTCCAAGCCACCAAGGACGGACACACTGGAACCTGACAGAGCGGACTGGGACCTGGTGAATGCATTTCCTGAGAGGCTGAGATGGCGATGCACTCCGCAGCATGCATGCGCATGAGGCAAGGAAGCAACCCAAAGCAAACCAAGTGCCACCAACATGACAGCAATCAGTCCAACTTCCCACGACGCTAACTGTGAAGCCAAGTCCAACGCAGAGGGACAGCAAACATTGCCAAAGTCCAACCCAATACGCGCAAACACCAAGGATCAAAACTGGAGTCCAAAACCGGAAATCCAACGTGGATAGACAAGCAGGGCCACTACCACTGCGGGAGGCAGGGGCGTGGCGACACCATCATTCTGTTCTGTGTTTCTTTGAAAGAAGGGCCTCAATCTGCTGCATTTGGGACGCAAAAAGGGCTTGCATATGTTGGCCTTGGCTGTCAAGTTGATGCAAGACCTGCGCCTGGACGGCGGCGATTTGGTTGTCAGCACGTACTGCATTGTCATCGATCTTGGCTTCCATGGTCTGCTGGGACATGACGAGGCTTCGAACTTGGTGTTCAAGCGCAGCAAATCGTGCATCGGTCTGGCTCTGGGAATCAACATCCATGTCGGCAGGGAACTTGGCCAAAAGCTTGGATTCCAACCTAGCTTCAAACTCTCGGAGAGAGGCTGTGTGGTCAATTGGCTGTGCAGCTGGCGCGGATGGGCCAGGATCAGTTGCCGGAGCAGCAGCAGTCTTGGTGCACAGCTGGACAGTGGTGGTACTGCCAATGACTTGGGAGGAGGGATTTCCACCAGGAGCAGTCTCGGCACGTTCTTGGACCTTGGTGATCACAACCTCTGATCCTTGGTACCTGGCAACAGTCATAGGAGGTGGAGTGGATGCTTGGACTAACCACAGATTGCCGAGGGGTCCACTGATCGGCTGGGATGCAAAGGCCTGGCTGGGCTGCCACCCCCACTGGCTGCACAAACGAGAAACTGTGAGCCTATCCATGCCAAATGGCAGTGGCCCCAGTTCGTAGGTGACCTTGGTACCTGCCGCCAGGAAGATTGATCCTGGTTTGAGTTGGCGCGCAAGTTCAGGGGCGTCCTCCACTTTTGATCTGACTCCAAGACGGGAGCCGAGTCTGGCAAGGCCGATGACCTGGGCCCTGAGAAGCTCGTCCAATGGCGTCTTGGGGAGCCACAAAACCTGGAAGCTGAGGAGTGGATCACGTGCGTCCAAACTTCTGGGTTCGATGAAGATGCCATGGCGTCCGCTGCAGGCAAGAACACGGAGGGACAAGGAATCCAAAATACGCATGTTGAAAAGGAACACATCTGCTTGCTCTGGTGCCACTGGCCTAAACGACATGGAGACCCACTGGCGACGCCAAACGTCCAGGACAGGATCTTCAACCACCGCATCAGACGCTGGGTGCCACTTGGTGCATGTACACGGAGCCTGTGGAGAACTTTGGCGACAGACCTGCAGTGGGGCAAGGTGCGCAAGGACAAACTTGACCGGAGATTTGATGACCTGGGCCCAATCAACCTCGACAAGGTCACGGTACACGGCAACCTTACAACAAGCAGCAGGGGCATGAAGGACATCACAGGGACCATGGTCAGACTTGGGGACGACCACAACTTGACCAAGCTGGATCAGCACTGCTGGCACTATCATTGGCTCACTGTTGGCTTGACAATGCAACACCACACGCAGGAAAGACCATGTCAAAGCAGTGGAGAGCTGACCTTCGTCAACATTGATCAACAAGAGGGCAAGTCCACCTTTGGAGACAAGTTGGCCGGCCTTCAGGTAAGCGGAGGCTTCATCTGGGGTAGTCAAAATAACCCCTTGGGCCAGTGGGCCAATGGCATTCATCTGCAACTGCGACAAGCCAGTTCCATCAGGCGTGGTAAACGTGTCACCATCAATGACAAGCTTGGCCGGGTCAAGTGCTTTTGGTGCTTCTGGCTTGGCAACTGGCTTACTGGGATTTGGCTGTTTCTTTCGCTTGGCACGAAGTCCACCCTGTTCTGCCTTCTTTTGGACGACCTGCTCAAGTTCATCAGGGAGGACAAGCTGGTAGATGGGCCTGCACTTGTTGGCAATGGCTTTCAAAGACCTCCATGGCTGTCCCGAGGTCAGGGCATTTTGCACGGCAGGCAATCCAGCCGCTTGGATGAGCAAGTTTGCCCGGTTTTTCAGTTGCATCTGGTCAACACCATGTTCAAGTAGCAGGGACTGAAGACGATCAAACGCTTTGGGATCAAGTCCAGCAGCCCAAATCCAAGGCCGACAAACGGTGGCACATGAATCCAAAATTGGACATACATGGAACGGGCTGCTGCATGCAGCTGCTTGACTTCATCCAGGTTCGTTGGAAGCATCTTTCCACGAAGCATGTGATCAATGAAACGTACAGCACACAAACCACAATACTCCGTGATGGCAAAAGTGCGATGCACAGCATGAACGGTCCAAGTGCGGGACCCAACTGCAGTGGCGATGCTTTGGTGAAGGACAGCCAACCCAGGAGCTGATGGACCAGGAATGTCCCAACAAGACGCAATCACGCAGTGCACAGTCCAAGTCCAAAGGAAGGGAATCCAATGCTGATCAACACAGACCACTCCGATGATGGCAGTGGGCCTGGTGGGAAGGGATTGAATCCATTGCTCAATCAAGGCATGACTTGGTCTCTTCAACGCTTCCGCACCTAACAGAGGATCCAAAATGGCCCACTTAGGCTTCCGGGCGGCCTGCAACAATTGGTCCATATGCCACAGCAGTTCATCATCGGCCCACAGTGTGCCCTGATTAGGACTTGCTTTCGTGTGGCCACGCTCATGGCCTGCTTCCGCAACGCAACAACGAACATGGCATCTGGAACAGAAGGTTCAACCACCAGGCGCAAGCGACTTGAGTCCATGTCAGTCAAGGGTTCAGGTCCAGAATCAACAGTTGACAAGGCAATGGCATGCTCTGGTCTAGAGTGATCAGGATCCGAAGTGGTCAGACTGTCAGGAGCTTCCGCCTGCCACTGGACGGTAGGGGTGATGTCTGGTTCTGCAGGGGTGACGGCAACAGGAGCAGGATCACAAACAATCCACAAGCACAAGCCTTTGGCATGGTGGTGAGGAGCCAAGGTCAAACCAGAACTGCAATCCACAACACGGCATCGAGGTTCAGACAAGTCCAAAACCTGGCAAGTGGCTTGAAGCACAGACGCAACGGTGGCACAAGGGTCAGCAAGCACAGTGACAAACGGGACAGGATCATGAGCATGAATGACAGTGACTTCATTGGGTCCTCCCAGATGGGTGAAGTGAACCCACGGGGTCAAGGTCGTGTCATCAATGGACAAATCCATACTGGCTTCAACAGGTGGTTCAGGCAGGGGATCACGGGGAATGAAAGAAAATTCCAAATGCTCAGCAATGACAGCAACCCGGCCCCTGATGTCTTCCAAACAGTCCATTGGCACCAAATTGCTTTGTCCAAGGAAAACATGCTCAACGTGTTGCTGCAAGGCAGCCCCCACCCACACTGACTGCAACGGAGATGCTTGCTGTCCAAGGCCCGCCAAGCACAACAGAAGGTTGCTGGGCCAGATCATTTCTGGCACCCCTGTCAGGATGGCCACCTCGGTCGGGTGTGGATGGCGCACACGTGGCTGCTCAGGGTGTGCTGGGTTCATGTCTCCTACCACTGGGAAAAGGATTCCATACAAACCACGTGACATGAGCGTTTCATGGTGAAATCCAGAGCTCCTACACAAGCACTCACACTTGGTCACTTGAGAACCCCATGAATGCAACGCTGTTGGTGCTTTACCTGACCTGTTGAGGAACAGTTTGGAAAGCCGCGGTTGATAGGTCAGAAACAGTTCAAGTTCTTCCCCAGTCAATTCCAACTGAGCCAGGTGTTCCGGTTGCAGCAGCATTGGTGCAGGCAGCAAATCCATGGGGACAGACGGACCAGGCAACGGATCGAATGCACGGATGCTCACTGGGCCTAAGAGACCTACCGAAAGAACCGCCCACCATCAATTTCGCCTGGAGACCCAAATGTCTTCCAAACAAAGGATGGCTTCAGAAAGGTGAAACTGAAGTTGATCACGAAAAGCTTCTACCTGTCGGCGAACCATTGCATTGGTGGAGGCATCCTGTACACACTCTAAGATCACAGCTCGGCTACGCAAGACAAACGCAATGCGAAGTGCAGCACCAAGGGTGGTTGAACGCTGATCATCAGCTCCACGCTGCGCCCCTCCCGTGGAGAAAGGTTGACATGAAAAGCCGCACATCACTACCGCTGGCCTCGGATGCACTTTGTACAACTGCTTGATGGTGTCAGTACATGCGATATCACCGTGGATGACAGGAACATTCGGATGCATGGCCTGGTAGGCCTCAGTCATAGGCTTCGACCAATCCACTGCCGCAACTGGTGTCATGCCTGCGGTTTCAAAACCAATGGTTCCAATTCCCATCCCTGCGCACAACTCAATCAGGTTGGTATGGTCTTCCATCGTGCTCTTTCCATGGTAGAGCAAGTCAGTGGGATCGAGCACCTGAAAAGTTGGCAACGGTGACAAGGACACCACTGTGGCACTAAGAGCAGAGACACTGAAACATCCATCAGGAATGTCATGCACGCCAGCAATCCGAGCAGGCCGAATCCCAGGAAGCAGCGTGACAAAAGCCACCACTCCAGACTCAATGTTGGCAACGATGTCGATCCGGTCACCAACCTTCACACCTGGATGAAACCCAAAATTCACTTCTGGTCCAGCCGATCCCCACAAGGCCATTGCTATGAAACTCAAACGGGTGAACACGATCAATCGAGGCTCTGCTAGCGCCGCCCAACCACTGGCAGGTTCTCGATCCAAGGGCTAAATAAAAAATGTTTGAAACCACCAACCAGTTATATATATATATATATATCTATGCTTTTATATATAATATATATATATATATGTGACTGTTCCATAGCGCATAATAAATGATCATGTAAATATGGATTGCCTGGCCACTGGCCCAAACAGGAGATGAATCTTAGAATATCTTAGATTCCCACAGGTTGCCACCTGTCCTATACAAGCGTATAAATTTCCATGGTATTTCTATCCTTACTTTTGCTACTGACTCCTTTAAAACAACCTGCAATGACCGTTGCGCCTTAAGCGGTGTGGAACCACTGGAGGAAGCCCCGTGCTCGATGCCTCTAATGCTGGCCCTGCGGTTTCCAGCCCTGGGCGTCAGCGGTGCATGTTGGGAGATCTGTCAAACTTGGATACCCAAAGAATGGTCAACTAATGTCAACATTCACCCATGTCAATTTAAAATGCAGCCTGAAATGTCCCATTTGAAAAAAACTAAAACCATCATTTTAATCAATCATCATGGGGCTTGGTCGGCAACTCTTGACCCCTCTCCTCATCTTTGCTGACTCAAGAGAAGTTGCCCTGCGCAGCAGTGTCTGGGATCAGGATCTCTGGGATCAGCACCACATGGAAACCATCAGCAAATCTGTCTCCGTCTGCTTTCTATCACATGAGTCACATCATGAAACCATCCGCCAGACACTTCTGAGTCTTGTACTAACGTTACTAACTGGGGAGTAGGCACTGTTGAAGGCACTGTTGAAGGCACTGTTGAAGGCACTGTTGGGCGGCTACATGTACCCCGATAAGTGATGCAGATCTAGATTTGTCCGCGGGACAAGACTTCTGACAGCCAAATCTGAGGCGACTGCCCTTCGCCAAGACCGCAAAAGTGAAGAATCAGTCACCACGACCCAAAGGCTTTGGCTTTCTATAGTATTGCACACGGTATCAGCCTGTGCTACCGTTACTCACTGGGGTAACCAGGCTAGTTGGGGACATCGAACAATTACGAGCCGTGGGGGAGTATCACACAACGAAGCCATGGACCTTTGGAGGAGCAAGGACTAAGTACATCTTGGGTCTGGGTCAAACTTGGGTATCTAATGGTATCTGTGCATCTACCCTCTGGTAAACATTTACAGTTTGCGAACTGGAAAATCAGCATTTATAGTTGATTTACTCATCAAAACTGGTGGTTTGCGAACTGGAAAATCACTATCTTTAATAGGTATATCAACTAACAATGGGCTATGATAGCTAAACTGGTTGGTGGTTGACCTACCCTTCTGAAAAATATGAGTTCGTCAGTTGAGATTTTGAAATTCCCAATATATGGAAAAATAAAATTCATGTTCCAAAGCACCAACCAGATATATGTATATATATACCCAATATTACCTACATTAATATATCTGGTAAACGTTTACAGTTTGCGAACTGGAAAATCACCATCTTTAAGTTCGATACCCTCTGGTAAACATACAAAAAACTATGGAAAATCACCATGCTAGTGGGTAAATCCACTATTTATATGGTCCATTTTCAATAGCTAACTCTTAAATTACCATCTTTACTACCATAAAATACCATAAAAAATTGCTGGTTTAACTGGAACATCTCCATCTTTAACTTCGATAAACGATTTCTATGGCCACCCTTCCCACGCACCTCGCTGGCGACTGCCACTGCGAGCGGGTTAGGAACTCAAACAACATCGGTTCAATGGGAATAAAAAAGGATCCTAAAATGGAGGTACCCTCTGGTAATTTAACATAGCTATGGAAAATCACCATTTTTAATGGGAAAATCCACTATAAATGGCCATTTTCAATAGCTATGTTAGTTTACCAGAGGGTACTGTACTATATTTTTGGCCATATAAAATGCTGGGATATTCCCTGAAATTGAGGCCTGAAAAATAGGCCAAAAATCATATGGAATCGGTACCTCCAATGAATCGGCTCCTGAAATGGCCATTGATCGGTGCTGGAAAAAATGCTGGGGAAAGAAATTGGCCACAAAAACAGAACATGCAAAAATATAGATTCAAAATAGATAAAAATGTGGGTTTACCTGAAAATATGGTACCTCTAAATCCATTGGTAAGTCATCATTTCCCGGATTGGCCATTTAGCAGGTTTTACCCTATTTTCAGACAGACCCTAACATGGTACAGCCGGAGAGCCGCCAAAAATCAACCGTTTTGGCCGGGAAGATGCTTAGAAACCAGAGAATCATCGAGAAATGGTTTTATCGGAAGACCGGATACCCTCTGGTAATTTAATTTAACATAGCTGTTTTTCAAATGGTGATTGAGAATCTAAAAGAAATGTTCAGTTCATCTGTGGTCCCTTGATCTCAAACTTTGACCCATCACATATCCACAAGACGTTCCAATTTTTTTGGCGAGCAACAAAAAAAAGAAGTCTCTTCGCTTTTTTGTCTCACCCCTTGCCAAGGGTCACCTCATAATTTCCCCCAATTACATCCCCCCCCGGGCCCCCGGTTCCTCGATCAACTCCCAATATTCTTGATGGGGCGAATCCCTACTTTTGATGATTTTTTGTTGGGTTTCCCTTTCGAAAAAACTTCCCATTTCTGACAGCTGGATCTTTCTCGGATGACCATAAAATAAGAACTTGAAGAAGCACCAACGGGGAAGAAATTCGCCATCAATCCCAGACAAATGGGAAATTCAATAAGAAATCACTTTACCTTCTGGTTAATTCACTGTAACAGTTTGCTACGGATCATCACTATATGGTGAATGGTTAAATCATGGTAAATCACCTACAAACGGTGCATGTAATCCACCATTTTCCATAGCTAGAAACCTCCATTTTCGGGATTTCCCGTAGAAAGATGGTGATATTCATAGATTTGTCCCATTAAACAGCTGCATTTATAGTGAATCTCATGGATTTTCCCACATTTTCCAGCATGTGCCAAGATTTTCCAACGCCTGTGAGTCCTTTGACACCACACGCGAAGCTGGCGAGGACTGCGCGGTGAGCCGCAGATCAATGGGGAGGTGTTTTTCATGGGAAAATCCAGATGAAACTAACTTCAGTTAACAATGTTACAATTGACATCAACTGACAATTTACTAAGTTAAGTTGTCAGTTAACAATGGGGAGGACATTGAAGTTTTCATGTAGATGAAGTTTTTCAGTTCACAATTTACTGATATAGATATATCATTGAAATTTCAAAGGTGTGTTTCAATGGATTTTCATGAATAGAATGAAACTTCTTTTAAGTGAATCTCCAAGAATCAATTTATAGTCAATCGTGAAAAAACCATTGACGGAATTCTTCATGGGATTGTTTTCCAGGGGATTGAACCATGACGTTTCTGCTCATGGAATTGAATGGGATGTTTTACAGAATCGGAAATTCATGGAAGTTGATGGGATGAACATACCTGCGTCTGGGATTTATTGGAATCTTATTGGGGATTAAAAATGGAATCTTATTGGCGATTTCATGCAATTGAATGGGATTAAAAATTGAATTGTATTGGATTTAAAATGGTGATTTTATGGTGATTATACCATTTTATGGTGATTATACCATTTTATTGGATTGCCTCTTATCAAAAATGGTGATTCATGGAGATAAAATGAGGTAAACCCATACCCACTGCGGTTTCCCCTGGGACGGGATCCATCCCCGAATGGTTAACATGATGACCCTGGCAGGGGAAGACGAGTGTTTCCATGAAAAATTGGTGATTTTCAGGGTCCAACTGTTAACCCACCAGGGGGTTAGCCAAAATCCAACTTGTCATGAAAAAGTTGGTGATATATATATATATATACGTATATATATATATATATCCCACCATATATCATCAAATATCACCATGTTTGTCACGGTTAAATGGACTAAAAAATGATGTTTGGGTATCTATCCCAGACAATATCCCAATGAATGGATAAAATCAGCCATCTCTCACCGGCGAGAAAGACTTGGAAGCAACTTCTGGGAAAAAATGGCGGATCGGTGGATGGTTAGTCAACTGGTGGAAATTATTGGATTATATATACTATATATATATATGATAACTGGTTGGTGGTATACCTACCCGTCTGAAAAATATGACTTCGTCAGTTGGGATGATGACATTCCCAACTGAATGGAAAGTCATAACATGGTTCCAAACCACCAACCAGATAAGTATATCCCATTAAATCTCATTGAATCCCATAGGATATCCCATGAAATTTTAGCCAATCACTAGATATATGCTAAGTATCATGTTCCATGCTATGATTCCCCCTTTTTTCCCAGCGTTTTGTTTACGCTGAGGTCGGTCAGTGAGGTATACAGTATACAGATGCAAATAGTAACCATTTCTTAGTGATGGATTCATTGTATGAGTTCATCGTCCACCACCGGACTTGACCAAGCCATCTGGGGCGTTCCTAAGTCATGGGGGTACCCCTAGTTATAGTTATCATCCATACGGTCCATACATTTATAAATGGTTTTTCTATGGATATAAACCAAATGGTTTATAATATCCCACCCATTCATAAACCATTTCTAGATGGAATTTCGATTTTTTTTCTCCATTTATAAACCATCCAATGCTCGCTTGGGGTAGCTCCATGACTATGGAAACTACCATAAAAATGCTTCTATGTAGGATACCAACTCATCAACTCATCCTCCATGTTAGCAAACCGTCACGGTTATCAAGCTATCACGCCGTCTCCAGCATCCGTTTGTGTCGCCTTGCACTTTGCCGTTATGGGACTTAGGTCCTGGTGGGGCGCCGATCGTTACATAGTAAGATGACAATGGCTAAGTAATAATAGTGGGCACTTACTAAGTACTCAACAGATCATAATAAGATGATCTGACCATAAGATGACGTCTGATGGGTTATGAATCAACAGATCATAGGCTAATCGCGCTAGACGCCAACTCTCCCTGGCTTTCAGGTCCGCTCCGACTCTGGGAAATCTGAGAATGGACGACATCATCGCAATGGAATGACTCCATCCAATACTGGTTGGTGGTTGAGCCTACCCGTCTGAAAAATATGACTTCGTCAGTTGGCATGATGACATTCCCAACTGAATGGAAAGCCATAAAATTCCATGGTTCCAAACCACCAACCAGATAAGTATATCCCATTAAATCTCATTGAATCCCATAGGATATCCCATGAAATTTTAGCTAATCACTAGATATATTCCAAGCAGAATACAGGTTTTCTAACACGCACTGACCATTTTTTTCCCCATCGTTTTTTGGGATTTGACGCGTTGGCGCTCAAAAATTCTTGCAAATCAAGGTCCATCTTAGTCCATTTTCCAACAGTTTTCAGTACTCGAAAACGTCGATTCGGGGCAGTCCATGGGGGATGCGATAAAAAAGGACGTGCCGACGTGAAGCGACGTGAAGATCGCATCCAAAATTCATGGTACTGGTAAACCAAAAGGATTGTCAGATGTCTGATATTGATATTGCTGATGGTTTTAATATGTCTTAATTGCAGATGGGGCAGATCTCTTCATGACCGTGTTAGTTCATCTGGGGGGGCAACCCGGCCAACCATGGTCATAATGGTCATCGCAGATCATATGCGATTCCTTTCAGTGGTATTGGAAAAACCCCTGTCCATAGGGCTGATCCGGGATGACAATTCTCTGAATTGGGGAACATTCACTATAATATACCACTTACAAGCCATGTAACTTTACCGTGGCACGGCAGTATACACACGTATCATCAATACCAGTTACAAAAAAAAAATAACATGAGGTTTACCAATATCAGATGTATACAATTGTATACACACATATCATTAATACCAGTGATCATATACAGGATGGTGCCCCCCAGTTATAGGCCGGTTTATAAACCTCATTAATATCCATTAACTAGTTCGTTATATCTACCATAAACCATAGAATTCAGCCACTCTTCTAAGGCAACTGAACGCTATCGAACGGGGGCCACATCATATAGGTATACCAATAGATTTACCTTGATATAACCTACGGGGAATGTATGATTTACCTATATATTTATCATTTAGATTGACCTAAATGGTTAAGATTCACCAATAGATTTATCATATTTAGATATACCTAATTAATTTAGATTTACCTAATTTATATGATCACCTAATAGATCACCTATATGGTACATAAATATATGGTATAGCAATAGATTTACCTTGATATCACCAATATTTAGATTTCACCATTATGGGTTTAGATTTCACCTATATGGTATACCCATCTATATATAATACCATTTATATTAAATATAATACCATATAAAATACCATTGGTGATACCATTTATAGATATACGAAAATAGGTGCATGTACCCATGGTTACATCATATCATATCATTTTAGGATTCACCTTGTTAAGATTCAACTAAGCTATACCAATGGTTTGGATTCCCCTTAATTCATGGGTCATTAAATGTCCCCATTGAACATCACCCAACCATTAGGTATATGGTCTATAATGGCTACTATAAGGTGATGTTCAATATTCCCAAAATGGGACAGTTACCAACCCCTTAATTTTTCCCATCAAAGCCACATCGCCCTCTCCGCGACAAAAGCGCTCCTCGCTGGAGCTGGAATCGAAGCCATCCAAGTCGTCGGCAACTCGGTGTCACCGCGGCGAGTTGCGGCTTCGTCATCAAGTGCTGTTGACAAGGGTAGATGCTATATATATATATAAAGATATTGTATTATCTGTACATATGTATGTATATATATATGACTATATAAGACTCTATATATATATATATAATGTGTGTCTATATATATATATATGTTGATTATTAATGATTATTTTGAGGGTTTACCGGTTGACCACACTAGTTTGATGCCCATCTAAGATGTTCATCTGTTCTATCTACTTCACCATCGACAATGCTTATCCCACCCCCCATTGTTTCAGAACCAAGCAGAACTCTCCCAAGACAGACTGCTTGGTGGTTGAGCCTACCCCTCTGAAAAATATGACTTCGTCAGTTGGGATGGAAAAACTGTTTGTGGAAAGTCATTCAAAATTCCATGGTTCCAAACATTTCCAAACCAACCAGCAGAAGAAAGCCTTCACCAAATGGCCCAAAACGATTCCAACTGCCCAAAAACTGTGCAAGGTCTTCTTCTTCTTCTTCGACGCAAGCATCGGATCCACAAACCTTTCCCCAGGCATGAAATTCCTCAGCAACGCAGCCCGGGAGTGGTTGTGCCACCTCACAAGTTGAACATGGTTGAAACATGTAAAGAAACATGAAAAAAACATGGGTTTGTCTGAAAATAGGGTATATTCCCAATGAAATAGCCATTTAATAGGGATAATGATCATTAACCATTGGGTTTAGGGGTACACTATTTTCAGACAAACCCAAGTGTAAGAAAAACCCCGGTTGCGGATTCCAGGGGAATCCTTGAACCAACCAGATTTCTCGACGATTCGTATGACGATTCGTGGAGGACGGGTGTCACCACTATCCGAACAGAATTCCAGTTGCTATCTATCCTGGCATATGATTTCACAAATCTGAAACATAATTTGTATGTGTATTATATTATAATCACATATATATATATATATATAATCATATATATAATCATCTATATATATAATCATATATATATATACAATCATATATATATAATCAAATATACATATACACTGTCTGTAAGTATATGTATATATGATACTCCTGCATGATTTCTCAATTCCTAGGCATCATTCACCTGTGGCTTGGTCGACCACCGAAATCCATGTCATTTCGTCCCCATTGAATTGCTTGAATTCGATAATCTGTTCACCTACGAAAAATACAGAAATTGTATGAAATTGTGATTTTCAATGGCAAAGTGTTAAGTATTGTTAAGTCACCAGCGGGTAGATTGGATGTTTCAATGATGCCATGCCATCTGGGTTTAAAAAAAAAAAACACAGTAATCCCAGGCGCTTGAAATGTTCGGTGATCTTGGGATCATTCCCTTTTTTTCTAACCATATAATGTCAACCCAGGATTAAAAACCATGGTTTATGACCATTTGGGGGGGTACTCCTCCAGTAGACATTTCATCTGATACTTTTTAATGGTACCCTCCCAATTAAACAGCCGTTTGGGGTTTATTAATCCAGGGTTGACATTAGATATAGATGGTATATTTTTTGGAGCATACATATATAGATATTCATATAGCTATGAAAATCTCAACTTATTCAACCATCAGCCATGAAAAACTACTGCCATTTAATCACTACCAACAACCAACCATCATTTATCAGTTATATTCACTAATATCCCAATATTTTCATGGTTAAAATCCCATTTCAACTACTATCATCATCTATATGAATCAACTATATCAACTATAATCCTATTTGTTTGAGGGTGAAAATCCCTCAAAAAAATGCCAGTTGAATCATCAACCAACAGAGGTTTAGCAGCCACCTATAACCATCATTCCATCAGCTCGCCATCCGATCTCCCAAGCTTCACCGTGGCCCCTGCCTAAAGGTGGAGATGACAAGGAGACGGGGAAGTTTTTTAACAAGAAAATGCTGCGAAGAAAATGGTGGTTTAACCATCTAAAAATGGTGGTTTAATGGGATTTAACCATGAAAAATGTGGGTTTAATATGGTTTAATGGGATTTAACCAGAAAAAAATGTGGATTAATGGGATTTAACCATGAAAAATGTGGGTTTAATATGGTTTAATGGGATTTAACCATAAAAAAAATGTGGTTTAATGGGATTTAACCATGAAAAATGTGGGTTTAATATGGTTTAATGGGATTTAACCATGAAAAAAATGGTGGTTTAATGGGATTTAACCATGAAAAATGTGGGTTTAATATGGTTTAATGGGATTTAACCATGAAAAAAATGGTGGTTTAATGGGATTTAACCATGAAAAATGTGGGTTTAATATGGTTTAATGGGATTTAACCATGAAAAAAATGGTGGTTTAATGGGATTTAACCATGAAAAATGTGGGTTTAATATGGTTTAATGGGATTTAACCATGAAAAAAATGGTGGTGTAATGGGATTTAACCATGAAAAATGTGGGTTTAATATGGTTTAATGGGATTTAACCATGAAAAAAATGGTGGTTTAATGGGATTTAACCATGAAAAATGTGGGTTTAATATGGTTTAATGGGATTTAACCATGAAAAAAATGGTGGTTTAATGGGATTTAACCATGAAAAATGTGGGTTTAATGGGATTTAACCATGAAAAAATGGTGGTTTAATTGGATTTAACCATGAAAAATGTGGGTTTAATATGGTCTAATGGGATTTAACCATGAAAAAATGGTGGTTTAATGGGATTTAACCATGAAAAATGGGGGTTTAATATGGTTTAATGGGATTTAACCATGAAAAAAATGGTGGTTTAATAGGATTTAACCATGAAAAATGTGGGTTTAATATGGTTTAATGGGATTTAACCATGAAAAAATGGTGGTTTAATGGGATTTAACCATGAAAAATGTGGGTTTAATATGGTTTAATGGGATTTAACCATGAAAAAAATGGCGGCTTAATGGGATTTAACCATGAAAAATGTGGGTTTAATATGGTTTAATGGGATTTAACCATGAAAAAATTGTGGTTTAATGGGATTTAACCAACAAAAATGATGATTTTAATGGGATTTGTATATATCATGTGGGTAAAACAAGTCAATGTTTACCACCCATGACTGGGAATGGGAAGTTTATACCACCTATATATTTATGGTGATGACTGGGGGATGCGTTATCATTGTTTTACTGTAATTAATGGAATTTAAGATGAAGATCTTGATGGGGAGAATGGCATGGAATATACAAGGTGCTGACCCGGTTTACGATAGCTAAGTTGGTTTAGTTGATTAGGCGAACTCGGGTTTATGGTAGATATCGAACTAGTTCATGGGGGTTAAACCAATTTATAGCATCTTATAACTAGGTGGTGCTCCATCTTGTACGTGTGGGAACTAGTCGCTCCATGTTTGATATTTGCACTCCGAAAAACAAAAGAAATCGCCTTGTGAAGGCATCCTTGTTATTCTACAGGAAAACATGTGTTTTTAACCACCAGTTTTAGGAGTTCAGTCTACATTTTCCCATATTTTTCCCATGGAGGCTGTACTTTGTGCACCCATAGATTTCCAAGAAAGTTGAGACCAAGGAATGGGGCGATCCCTAATCAAGGGACATCTTCGAGAGATGTACATGGAATCTCTATGTTTTTGAAGTGTATTCATAAGTATCTGGTTGGTGATGCAATAACCATCTTGAAAAATATATAAAATATGAGTTCGTCAATTGGAAGGATGACATCCCATATATGAAATGGAAAATAAAAAATGCTCCAAACCACCAACCAGGTATATGTATATTAAATCAGTATGATATAGATCTTATTAAATCAAAGTATATCCATACTGTATGTTTTGCCATGATGGTGAGAAAGCTGGCCTTGACAATCGTTCGTAACTCGGAAGTTTCCTAACTAAACATCCTTTGATAATATATTTTGCATATTTATCCTGGTCGGTGGTTCAACCCATCTGAAAAATGATGGACTTCGTCAGTTGGGATGATGACATTCCCAACTGAATGGAAAGTCATAAAATTCCATGGTTCCAAACCACCAACCAGTATCATATTTCATGTGGATAATAATTTACTGTGAAATTTCAAATCTGTCGCCATGTTTCATGACTTCCCCAATTCACCATGGGCCATCCACCATGCTTTCTGGGAGCCGTGTGTCTGATGGGATCTATCATGATCCATCACTTTCGTTTTGTTTTTATGTGGAAGACTTTATATATGTCGTGTTTTTGGTAGAAACTTTACAGTAATCATATCATATCATATCATATCCAATTTGGAACAACTGGAACAATTATCGCGACCAGGATTACTTGATCAGACTCCACCGCCTCAGGAGCGCATTCCATGGACCACATGCACTTTGGTTTCGAGGCGATCCGAAGTTCTGTTCAATGTACATATACATACGTAGAATATATAAACCCAGGTTCTATTGACGATGCTCCCCATCTTTGTTGCTTCGATTCCACAGTTCGTTTGTGGCCACACGAAAGTGTTGGTTGCGCCTCCGTTCAGACCAAAAGAGCTTGTAAATGCTAAATCGGGCTTCATCCCGTCTCCAAAAACATCCTTGGATCTGGGATGAATGGAGATTGGGATATTAATTTCCAATCATAGATTTCGATCCTTAATCAGCCTTAATCGATGTCGATCCAACCTTCTTTTCAGAGTCGACACCTTCCATCTGCATTCGCAGTTCCAACGCGACGCCAGGTTGGAGGCAGCCGAGGTGCATAGATGCCCCGCAAGTGCATCAGCGGCTTCGCGTCGTCTTCCAAAAGCTGACCCATCACAAAGAGCTTCACCTGGCAAGTCGGCTGTCTGATGGACTTTTCAACGGGAGATTTAAGACTTCACATGGATATGGATCACCATGGATGGGACATTTTTTCTACTGCAATGTGATCTATGGATGGTTTATGGATGGCTTATGGCTATAAAACTCATCCGCTGGTTTACTGCGCTGATTTCATGGAGATTTTGCCATATCTCACCGTGTTAACGGATAGACTGCACTGAAGATGCAGTATCCCATATGCTCAATGGTGCTGGTATATGTACCTACAAAACTGGGTGTTTCTGAAGGGGCAAATGTTGGTGTGCAGATTCCAGCACTATGGTACCATGGTTCGCATATGGGTATTATCAAGATATTACATGGAT
Source organism: Cladocopium goreaui (assembly GCA_947184155.2). Classification (NCBI taxonomy): domain Eukaryota; class Dinophyceae; order Suessiales; family Symbiodiniaceae; genus Cladocopium; species Cladocopium goreaui. The sequence continues at coordinate 26,945 of CAMXCT020003003.1, read as the reverse complement.
GATGGAGGTATCAGTATCCCATGGACACCCATGGACCCAGGTAAACCCCGGGGATGGCCAAAAATTTGACCTGGCCAATTCATCAAGCGATGAATTAAGAAATGAGACGCGGATTCGCCACGTGGCGCCATGAAGAATTGGGATCTAAAGGGAATTCTAAACCTGGTAACCTACGTTTCAATTCTTGAAGCAATAAAACAATTGAAGAACTGGATCTTTGACCAACAACACTATAAATGGAGATTCTACCCAACTAAAGTAGAGATTTCAATCCATGAAATTTCATGAAATAGAAATATTACTATATATATATATATATACACAGTATGTAATCATTCCAGCACAGAAGGATCGTGGCTTTTTGAGCAACAAACCTGCACTAATTGGAGAAAAGCTCACACATCCATCTACATCCACGTGACAATAACAAAAAAATAACAAAACATCATGGATCTACATTGGAGATGCTTGTTTTTCCCCAAAAACCTGGAAACCAACTATGGTTGGTCAACTAATTAGCCACTAATCTCCTGATGAACTCCATATTTTTTTTGGTTGCCCTCCTGTAAACATACTGTAGATAGATGTGGTTTCCCCACCATTTGATCATTTTCCCAGCAGATTTCCACAGCCTTGCGCCGACAAAGGATCACGGGAAAGCGGCCTTGGAGATCGCTAGATCAATTGGTACAATGTGGGGCCCCCGTCAGTTATGCTTGTTGGTATATAAACCCATTAACTATAGATATAATTAGATCTACCAAAAGTCCGAGTGAAATCAGAGCTATGTTCAGCAAGTTCGCTATCTTAGGGGCACCACCGACCGTAGGTGATATCTTAGGGGCACCACCGACCGTAGGTACCATGTTTTTCTTCAGGCCAGGGTGTTGAAAAAATGGTTGTGACTACGGTAATTTTCACCCCATAAGTTGGGATGTTACCCCTGCAATTACCCTCTGGTAAACATACAAAAAGCTATTGAAATGACCCATTCAGTTCATTGATTTACCCATTAATAGCATGGTGATTTTCCATAGTTATGTTAGTTTACCAGAGGGTACAACATTATTAACAACTATGAATTCTCTAGGTTAATGGTCATTAACCACTATTAACCAGCAACAACCTACAAAATTAAGAGGGTATAACATTCCATATTCATGGCTACATCAGCACTGGTGGAATTGCACCGGTTGGGAATCAGAATCATCACTTTCGCCTGACTGTTGATACTCTCGTGTCCTTCCTAAAAGAAACTACAGCGTCAAAGTCATATTGGTATATGATGTTTTAGTAACTTATGACACATCATATACCATGTTAGTTACCTAATACAATTAGTTATCTAAACACTATATTGGTATATCAATATCAACTAAAGCGTAATACGTGAACAAAGTCATAGTGTTTAGATAACTTCGACATGTTCAGATGCTCAAATTCAACTCAACGGCTGATGGCGCCCCGGGGGATGGGGGAAGCATACCACGGCGGGCCAAGCGTTTTTTTCATCGCCAAGTTCTGGTGAGATCTTCTCAAAACGAAGCAACATGATCTGGTTGGTGGTTTCAACCCTCCTGAGATGCTTAAGTCACTGTTCGGAAATGTTCGGATCATCAGGCTCTGGCTGAAACCACCAAGCAAATCATCATTGTTTATAGTTGGTATCCAAATATTGTTTATATCCTGATTCTAGATAGTCAAATCATGATAGATCCCCCAGCTTTTTTTCGGCTGATGATCGTTTGCTATTGCTTGTGAAAATGGATGAATAGAAAACCATTAGTTAATCAGCTACTGCTATGGTTTAGTACTAAGTAATCAGGTTTATTGTATATACTTAATAGTTAAGTCATTTTGCAGTAATACTGACAATTAGTACAATAGTTATCGATAGTGAATGGATGGTTTAGTACTAAAATGACGTACTCGACCATTGTTTCGCTGGGTCATATGTAATAATTATATATCCGCATTATTTGGTGGCAAAGAAAAACATAAAAACCGACCCTGCACCAGGCAGTTTATTTATCCAGTTTCTTGCTTACAACCCTGCTTATTGGGTACCCTTCAGTAATTCATCAAACGTGACAATGGAAAATCCTCTGCAAAGGGAGCATCAACGCTGGATCTTCCTGTGATTTCTGCCATGTTTGATGGAGGGTAAGTCTTCATTTTTTCAACAAGTCATACAAGTCCCCAGTTTGAATGATGCTGTGGATGGAAGAAATCCAGTTGATAGGTTGTTTGTACCACTATGGGGTGTCAACCTTCCCAGGTCCATCCACAGTATCATCCAGCAGTGAAGTCCCCCGACGTTGCGTGGCTTTGCGCAGCTCGCCCACGGTCACCTCAAAAGGGGGAAGATGGACCGAATCTGGAGAAAAAGTGTGGAAACATGTTATTTGGGTGCTTCCATCAATGGGGGATCCCCAAAATGCATCCAAATGATTGGTTTATAACGGCAAATCCTATTCAAATGGATGATTTACGGGAACCTCCATTTCAGGAAACCTTCATTTATCTATAGTACAGCACCAGAATCTCACCCAAGTCTCTGGATTTTTTTTGATAAGATCTTCAGATCAGTGACCCTTCCGGCAGAATGAGCGATCGATTTTGCCACTTCCACTGTCACCATTTGCGGCGCCCCGCGCCTGTCCAGCCTCCTCGAAATGCAGAGGCCTCTCGTTGGCGGTTTTCATGTCGCGCAGAATCAACCTGGTCCAAAGGGAGGTCACCCCATTGCACCGTAGCCTACTGTGGGGATGCTGATAATGCCGTAAAAAACTAGTTGGTCTGAATTGTTCGTTTCTTTTTTCAACAAGTTCAGCCACGAAAAATGCTGTCATCAAGCTGTTTGTTTATACTCAAGATGGAACTCTGACCATGAAATCCTTCTATTCTGACAAGTGTTGCGCTGGCGACATGGCCACATGTGGCAGCCAAAACTTGGGGACTTGAGTTGATGACTGGGGCATTTTTGGGGAACCGAATTAGTACCAACCATTCAAGATGTAATTTCATGTACCCTCTGGTTATTTAACATAGCCATGGAAAATGGTCCATTTATAGATGGTTTACCTATCAAAAATGGTGATTTTCCATGGCTATGTTAAATAACCAGAGGGTAATTTCTGGATTATGATCATCCTCAAATATCAGATCAATCGGTAATTGAATTCTATTGATGTAATATTTAATGGTATGCATATATGCAATTACCAATTGATAGTAATACATCTGCATACATATGTACATAAATTACCCTCCAGTAAATTAACATAGACCCTGCCAGATAGGGTTTGGAAGATTAGTTTCCACTAAAAATTGGTGATTTTCAGGGTCTATGTTAATTTACCAGAGGGTAATTACATGGTATATAATTAATGGTATAGTTACATCTATCTTCAAATAAGAAGATGCAATCGGATCAATTGGTAGTTGACCAACTCCTCTGTGCCATGGGGCCAGTCGTCATGGTCATCCATGATCTTAGTATTGTTAAACAACCATGGTTTTTCGACTTGGGATTTTTTTCGCAGTTTAAGAAACCTCCACATTGATTGGATTCCGATGTCTAGTGGTTTTTATTGCCCCTTCTTTTCTTGTCACATCGTTGGCGAATCCCCTCCAAGCTTTGGGACGTCAATCTCCCATTGGTCATTGGTCATTGGTTTTTTGGGCAGCCACTTTAAAAACCGAAAAACTCGGCCCTTGTCGGTGATATCCCAATGACCATAAAATATCACCATTGAATCTGGTGATTTGTGCCTCAGATCCAAGATATTATCTAAATTTTGGGCGGTTGTTCCAATTTTCCCACTTTTGGTGTTCAAAAAGCCTCCAAGCTCCCTTATTAAACCAAGCCTTTTCATCAACTCTCAAAAAAAAACACCAAAAAAACGAAACGCCTTCATCATTAACATCTATCAAACCCATAAAACCGCCCATTGTTCATCATGTACATCTCATTTAATGTGGTTAAACCAATGCCATAAACCATCCCCCAGTCATCACCATTTTTATGGGTGGTATGAACCATAAAAATATGGTTGGTTTATGGCATTGTTTTACCCACATGATATATAGATATATATTAAAATCATCACTTTTGTTGGTTAAATTCCATTATTATCATAATTGTTCATGGTTAAATCCCATTAAACCACCATTTTTATCATTTTTCAGGACCCAACCGCCGTTCCCCGCGTTCCAAGCCGCGTCAGCGGCAACTTGGGATCGAAGCTGCCGCTCTGCTCCCCGCGCTCCAAGGCCACCGGCAGATTCGCCACCAGCTGCGGCGCCTACGCACCGGGCGCCGGTGCCAAGCCGGGATCTTATGGTGATTTTATGGTGGTTTTATGGTGATTTTATGGTGATTTTATGGTGATTTAATGGTTATTTTATGGTGATTTAATTGTGATTTAATGATGATTTAATGGTGGTTTTATGGTGATTTTATTGTGATTTTATGGTGATTCAATGGTGATTTTATGCTGGGTTCATGGTGATTTTATTGTGATTTTATAGTGATTTAATGGTGATTTTATGGTGATTTTATGGTGATTTTATGGTGATTTTTTATGGTGATTTTATGGTGATTTTATTTGGTGAATTTATATGGTGATTTTATATGAGGATTTTATGTGGTGATTTAATGGTGATTCAATGGTGATTCAATGGTGATTTTATGATGATTTTATGGTGATTTTATGGTGATTTTGTGGTGATTTTGTGGTGATTTTGTGGTGATTTTTATGGTGATTTTATTGTGATTTTATGGTGGTTCAATGGTGATTTTGTTGTGATTTTACAGTGATTTCATAGTGATTTTCTGGTGATTTAATGTTGATTTTATTGTGATTTTATGGTGATTTTATGGTGATTTTATGGTGATTTTATGGTGATTTTGTGGTGGTTTTGTGGTGATTTTATGGTGATTTTATTGTGATTCAATGGTGATTTTATGGTGATTTTATGGTGATTTTATGGTGATTTTTTATGGTGATTTTATGGTGATTTTATTTGGTGAATTTATATGGTGATTTTATATGAGGATTTTATGTGATGATTTAATGGTGATTCAATGGTGATTCAATGGTGATTTTATGGTGATTTTATGGTGATTTTATGGTGATTTTGTGGTGATTGTGTGGTGATTTTGTGGTGATTTTGTGGTGATTTTTATGGTGATTTTATTGTGATTTTATGGTGGTTCAATGGTGATTTTGTTGTGATTTTATAGTGATTTAATAGTGATTTTGTGGTGATTTAATGTTGATTTTATGGTGATTTTATGGTGATTTTATGGTGATTTTATGGTGATTTTGTGGTGGTTTTGTGGTGATTTTATGGTGATTTTATTGTGATTCAATGGTGATTTTATGGTGATTCAATGGTGATTTTATGGTAATTTTATGGTGATTCAATGGTCATTTTATGGTGATTTTATGGTGATTCAATGGTGATTTTATAGTGAATTTATGGTGATTTTATAGTGATTTTATGGTGATTTTATGGTGATTTTATGGTGATTTTTATGGTGATTCTATATGGTGATTTTATATGGTGAATTTATATGGTGATTTTATATGAGGATTTTTATATGGGGATTTAATGGTGATTCAATGGTGATTTTATGATGATTTTATGGTGTTTTTATGGTGTTTTTATATGGTGATTTTATCTGGTGATTTTATATGGTGATTTATATAATGGGATTTAATGGCGATTTTATGGTGGTTTTATGGTGATTTTATGGTGATGTTATGGTGATTTTATTGTGGTTTTATGGTGATTTTTATGGTGATTTCATGGTGATTTCATGGTGATTTAATGATGGTTTTATGGTGATTTTATGGTGATTTAATGGTGATTTTATGGTGATTTTATGATGATTTTATGGTGATTTTATTTGGTGAATTTATATGGTGATTTTATATGAGGATTTTATGTGGTGATTTAATGGTGATTCAATGGTGATTCAATGGTGATTTTATGGTGATTTTATGGTGATTTTATGGTGATTCAATGATGACTTTATAGTGAATTTATGGTGATTTTATATTGTGTTTTATATGGTGATTTAATGGTGATTTTATGGTGATTGAATGGTGATTTTATGGTACTTTTATGGCGATTTTATATGGTGATTTTATATGGTTATTTTATATGGTGATTTTATATGGTGATTTTATGCTGATTTCATGTTGATTTTATTATGGTTTAATGGTGATTTAATGATGATTTAATGGTGATTTAATGATGATTTTATGGGTGATTTTACGGTGATTTTATGGTGATTTTATGGTGATTTTATGCTGAGTTCATGGTGATTTAATGGTGATTTTATAGTGATTTAATGGTGATCTTATAGTGATTTTCTGGTGATTTTATGGTGATTCAATGGTGATTTTTATGGTGATTCTATATGGTGATTTTATATGGTGAATTTATATGGTGATTTTATATGAGGATTTTATATGGTGATTTTATGGTGATTTTATGCTGATTCTATGCTGATTTCATGGTGCTTTTATGGTGTTTTAATATGGTGATTTTATCTGGTGATTTTACATGGTGATTTTATGGTGATTTTATGGTGATTTAATGGTTATTTTATGTGGTGATTGAATGGGATTTAATGGTGATTTTATGGTGATCTAATGGTGATTTTTATGGTGATTTTATGGTGATTTTATGGTGATTGTATGGTGATTTAATGGTGATTTTGTTGTGATTCTATAGTGATTTCATAGTGATTTTGTGGCGACTTAATGTTGATTTTATGGTGAGTTATGGTGGTTTTATGGTGGTTCTATGGTGATTTTATGGTGATTTTGTGGTGATTTTGTGGTGATTTTATGGTGATTCAATGGTGATTTTATGCTGGGTTCATGGTGATTTTATGGTGATGTTATAGTGATTTAATGGTGATTTTATATGGTGATGTTATATGGTGATTTTATATGGTGATTGAATGGGATTTAATAGTGATTTTATCATGATTTTATGGTGATCTAATGGTGATTCTATGGTGATTTTAGGGTGATTTTATGGTGATTTTATGGTGATTTTATGCTGATTCTATGCTGATTTCATGGTGATTTTGTGGTGATTTTGTGGTGATTTAGTTATGATTTAATGGTGATTTTATAGTGATGTTATGGTGATTTTATGGTGGTTTTTTATGGTGATTCTATATGGTGATTTTATATGGTGAATCTATATGGTGATTTTATATGAGGATTTTATATGGGGATTTAATGGTGATTTCATGGTGATTTTACGATGATTTTATGGTGTTTTTAGCGGGATTTAATGGTGATTTAATGGTGATTTTGCTGTGACTATGGTGAATTTATGGTGATTTTATGCTGATTTTATGCTGATTTCATGGTGATTCAATGGTGATTTTGTTTTGATTATGGTGATTTTATGGTGATTTTATGCTGATTTCATGCTGATTTCATGGTGATTTTATGGTGATTTAATTATGATTTTATGGTGATTTTATGGTGATTTTATGCTGATTTCATGTTGATTTTATTGTGGTTTAATGGTGATTTAATGGAATTTTATGGTGATTCCATGGTGATTTAATGGGATTGAATGGTGACTTAATGATGACTTAATGGTGACTTCATGGTGGCTTTGTGGTGACTTAATTGTGAATATCTGGTTAGTGACAGTGACTTAATAGTGATTTCATGTATTTCTTGTGGTGAATATCTAGTTAATATGTTAATATGATGACTTAATGGTGACTTGAATGGTGATTTTCCATTGATTAAATGGGTAATAGTGACTTGATGGTGATTTAATATATGGTGACGATGTTGTTTAAGTAAGTCATCATTAAGTCACCATTATGCAGAAAAGTATCTAGTAGTATCTAGTTAATAAATGGACTTCATTCCCATATGGGTATATTAATGGTGATTTAATGGTGATTTCATGGTGGTTTAATGGTGATTTCATCGGGGATTTCACATCAACTCATGGGATGGAGGCCAAAAAATGTAGATTTTCCCATCGATAATATGTATCTATCGATGTTGTATGATGTAATATGTATGTATATATATGTGTATGTATATATATATATATGTATATATATATACGGAAATATATGAAGGAAGGAGTCCCCATGAAATGTAACTAACATCATTCACTATAGATATAGTCATCGTGGAGTAGATAGGAATGGAAATTCTGGACGCTTAAAAAAGAAAACGGCAACTAAAATGGGAAGATATTTGAACATCCCATAGTCTATCAAATGTAGGATGATAGTATAAGTATGTGTATTACGATGATATACATCTATAACATATGAAAACCATTACCAAAATATGGAACCTATTGTTTTCGGGGATCACAATGTAATATGGTGCGTCTAATTCCATTTTTTTCGGTGGTTGGGGTGGGACTAGATAGATTGAGACAACAAAATGCAAGCAAATGGACAACATTGGATAATTTCAACTATAGACATGTATTTGTATGGTAATGGTATGTAATGTATGTATGAATGATTATATATATATATATATTCAGTTCATATGACTATCTGTGCCATGGTCATTTTTTTGTGCTATGGTGTGCTATTGTCATCCCATGTGGGAATTCATACTGGGAATTCAGAAAAATCCCGTAATGTGAATTGATGTGCCCATCCGTCAATGGGCAATTCACCCAAGTAATCCCATGAAATATCTTGATTGTTGTTGGTAAAAATCCGGATGTTTATCATTTTTTTCACCATCTCTTCCCCGGGAAAAATCCCCATGTTTGACCATGGCACATATAATATGTGCACATGATTAGGCCCGGCTGAACTGCCAAGTGGGTTTCTTCTCATTCTTCGCTTGAAATCCAAGCCGTAAATATATCTTCTCCATGTTACTAGTGGCTTGTGCCCTCTCATTGTGTGTCCTTGTCTTCGGTTGTACACCCTATCAAATCTGATTCTACACGTATGTACATGGTATAAATATGTGCATATATATATATATACATATACATACATATATATTATATATACGTATATATATATATACATATATATATACGCATATATCTACATATACATATATATACATATATATATATATATATACATATATATATATACATATATATATATATACGCATATATCTACATATACATATATATATATATACATATATATATATATACATATATATATATACACACATATCTCTATATATATATACATATATATATATATATACATATACACATATATTGAACGGAGAATATGCAACTCGCTATTTTAGCAGCGGTGTTCTTGAGCCAAAGGTTGGCGTAGCAACTAGTGAGAACCCTATATCCCGTCACCCCTCCTGTACAGAGGCTGGGATTTTCCTAAGCTGATGTACACTCATTCCAAAGCCTTTGCAGCTTCGGCTCTACCATGAGAGTACTCGAACCCCATGCTTTGCATGTGTCTTTCCATCTCATTCGCAGGTAAACCTTTGGTGCACAAATCAGCTACGTTCTGCTTTGTCGGGATCTTCACCAGTTCGAATTCATGTAGTGCAAGCTTTTCTTGCACCCACAGAAAGCGAGTTTGAACATGCCGTGAGCGGCCTAAGCCCTGACGGTTACATGTTCCCAGCGCAGCGGATGAATCTGTGTGCACTTTAAGTTTTGGTTGTAGGCCCCATCCTCGCAAGATCTCCTGTAGCGACATTCCGATGGAAACTCCTCGAACGATCGAGTAGTATTCCGCTTCACCGGAACTCAAGCTGATCGTGCTCTGAAGAGTGCTCGAGGCCTTCACCGTGTGGCGGCCAAAGGTTGCCACAAGTCCACTTGTTGAGCGCCTTGTAAGAAGACACCCAGCGAAGTCGGAGTCCACGTACATGTGGATCGTGTCAGCAAACTTCTGGCGACCAAACTTCAAAAGTACACGTGGTTTCCCTTTCAGAAATCTCACCAAGCGTTTCAGATCCTGAAAGTCAGATTCTTTGGGCTCATGCATTCTTCTTGATAGGCATTTCACTGCCTCCGCGATGTCAGGTCTGTCCTGTGCCACATACGACGCTCTCATCACCAGAGACCGGAAGAAACTTACACGGTCCGGTGTGATGGTCGGGGTGGTCAACTTCAAGTTGGCCTCCGTGGCTGACATTTTCTCAGATGGTGTCTTGACTGGCTTACAGTTTTCCATTTCTAGATCTCGTACCATCTGGTCAACGTGGCGGGGATCCGCCTCATAGGATACAGAGCCTTCCTGCTCGTTGTAGGTCACGATTCGATTGAGCACTGCGAACTGCTGATGCCGTTCTCCAGGACCGATCGATCCATCGACCCGCAGATCATATTTGGACCTCAAGGTGTCCTCAAGGTATTTCTGTCCAGCATCATCAGCAAGCACCACGAAGTCATCTCCGTGTACAAGAACTCGAATACCACCGTAACCTTCATGGTAAAAGCAGGATGGCCAAGCTTGATTCTTGGCAAAACCAGCTCGGATGAGAAGTTCTGTATATGATCTTTGCCAGATCGCTGATGCATCGCGTGTTCCATACATGCTCTTAACGAGCTTGCCACAAAACCCTTCTTGTCGATCTCCTTCAGGTAACTGCACGAAGATATCACGCTCTGCCTCTCCATAGAAGTGAGCGCGTGATATGTCAAGAAGACGAACTTTCAGTGCATTGCCAGACTTGGATCGTCTCAAAGTCACCATAAGCGATAGAAGCAATTTCAGCGATTCCAAAGGCGGCATCGAACTGAAGGACGCATAGTCCGGAATGAAGTCAGCATTGCTGGCCCGTTTGATCTCTCTACAGACCAGACGTGACCTGTAGTTGGGGTGTGTTGCATCCCCTTTGTTTCTGTCAATCCATTTCATGGTGATGACCGGTTTTCCAGACTGTTGGGCTTCTGTGAGTGGAACTTTGATATAGATACCCTGTTTGTGTACCCATGCTAGTTCTTCTTGTCGAGCAGCTCTGACCTTGTCAACATCCAAGACAGCACCGGAGTGTGCGTCAAGCACTGGCTCCACGATGGTGTCATCGCTGTCGGGCAGCTGCTTCCAAAACTCCTCCTCTTCATTGATCACAGGTCCAGCATCGGGTACTGGGCCATGTGAAAGTGAGTGTAGTTCTCCATCACATTCCAGTTGGCGCCTAATGGCCTTGAGAATTGCGTGGACAAGCTTTGGTGGGTATTTCTGGGCAGCTCGGGCTCGTCCATCAACAAGATGTACATGGCGGTGCCAAACTTTGCCTTCTTTGTTTGAACAGCACCCTTGTAGGGTCTGTGCCAGGATTGGAGAGTTCGTGAGCCAGGTAGTTTCTTTCTTCACTGACCCTTCACCTTGGCCATCGGCGGCCTTCATTCCCCAACGGCACATTGGTCCAGTGACCTCATACACCCGTTCATCTGCCCTCAGTCTCTTCACAGCTCTCTCTTCCCACGAAGCGGCCCCTTTAGGGTGCTCATGGTAGAAGTACCTTCCAGCATTCATTTGATGCTCATACGCTGAAACTGCCGTGCGCAGATGTTTGCGACCATCTTTTAGTCTCTGCGCTCGAACTTCAGGTGAAACATTGCCCTTCGCATCCACAATGTTTTGCAGCTTCGAGAATGGCCCACAGGGAGGTGAGCCGCCGAGGAACTCTGGTTTCTCATAGTCAAGCAGTTGAAACAGATCACGAATGTGTTCATCTTTACTCAAGTCCCAGTGAGTTCCATCACCACGCTTTGTCTCCAAGTCAATCGAGAAGCCAGGTGCTAGCCCGACCACTTGGGCTTGTGCAGCCACACGCGGTGGAGAGAAGATCTCAGCAACCTTCCCTTTTGCGATCACATCTTTGAGCAAGGAACACAGATGTAGCATCTCCTGGTTTGTCTCAGGACTTGTTGGTGCAGCGGCAGCACCTTCCGGAACACCAGATGAAGCATCCGGTGCCGGTGGTCCGGCTGACCCTGAAGCCTGAGCTGAAGATTCATTGTAAAGATCTTCAACGTCGACTTGTGAACTCCTTTTCTCTCCTCGGGATTGTTCTTGTTTCTGCCTCTTTGGGCTTCCTTCTCTTTCTTGTTCTCTCTGTCTGAGTTCTCCACGAAAATCGGTGTCGACCAGTGGTTCACCAACAGCCTCACTTGCATCCATTTCCGCATCCTAAGGAACACGGTCTTGCAAGACTGGTTGTTCAACTTCCCCTCCTGGGACAACTGGTGGTGTAGCTTCACCACCTTCTGCCCCACCACCCTCAGGCGGTGCAGCCGCGCCTCTTGGGCGCCTGCCTTGTGCAACTCTCTCTCTCGCTCTTTTGATCCTTTCTTGACCTTCTGGAGTCTTGTCAAGTTCGATCTGGATTATTTGTCTGCACTCAGCATTGTGAGCTCGGCTTGGCATCTCAAGTATTGCTGCTTCACATCCAGGACACAAAGGTGTGTGCCCATGCTTTTCCAAGTCATTCTTGGTGACATAGAGGTTCCTTGGGATCACTTCTTGCACTGCAGGCCTTTCACGAGGCGCTGCAACATCGGGAAGGGCGATCCTCAGTCCACCATGTTCTCGTTCTTGCAACCTCCAAGGAAGGCCACGTAGCGAGTCAAACTGATCATGTTTGAACTGATCGTCAGGTGGGTGTCGATGGATCGAGTTCCCCTTCATGATTCCACGTTCCGTCATGACAAAGACGTCTGAATTTCTGTTTCCAGTTCCAACGTACATCCCAATGGATACCCTTGGAGCAAGGTCATTTCTCTTGCCCCCACGATTGGCCCTCGGCCTATACAGGATGCTTTCACCGAACCTCACAAGCGGAATCCGCCATTTTCGTCCATAGGTCCGCTCAAAAGCGGTCTTTCCATCAGTACCTACTCGGTATCTCGTCAAGAGAAAGGCAGCATGCCGCGGGAGCCAAACCAAAAGTGGATGGCCCGGATCTACCTTCCTTTCCAGCTTGAACTCCAGGTCGCTGAGGAGAGCACGACATTGTCGTTTTATCTCTCGCACTCCCACTTCGATAAACCCATTGGCTTGATGGTCTTCTACTGGGGTTTCCACCAAGTGCACTTCGATGTGGGTCTTTATCTCCTTAACCTTCTGTTTAAGGGATACCAAGGAGGGTTCACCGTCAGACTTAAGGATTACCTTATTAAAACCAGCATCATCCAAAACTCCCCCAAGCCACGCGATTGCGAACGCATCCGCCCCTTTTCCCGGGAGAACGCTCGCCCAAAATCTCTTGGTCTTGTGGCACTTCGCCACAATGCTCGGAAGGGTCGCCTCATCCGCAACCTGGTCCTGGTTCATATAGAAGTAGTCCAGGCTCAGCGTGGGCAACTGCGTTTCTGGCTCATCAAGTTCCTTAGGCACATGGCGATCAGCAGTCACACGTGCCCTTTTGCAGTGCAAGCACCAGCTCCGATGGACAACATGTCCAGTGCTTTCATGTTCGTCAACTTCAGCTTGGGATGGTTGATGTGGTTCTTTCTTCACAATGGCTTTCCTCTGTTCTTCACCGATTTCCAAATCAACTTCATCTTCAAAGGCATCTGCTCCGGCTGAAGCAGCTGGAACATCGCCTGAGGACCCTGCTCCGGCCGAAGCGGCTGAAACATCGCCTCCATCTTCCATGGCATCGGCTCCGGCTGAAACAGCTGGATCCTCGCCAACAGCGTTGATTTGTGGTCTTACTCCTCTTGAGGATGCCCCTGAAAAGGTGACACCCAATAGTCCAACACATAGATGCCTCGGCGATTGTGCACAATGGGCATTGAATCGCCATAATCTCGGATCAGATCTTTCATGGCCTTCGAATAGGCCCGTCCCGCAGGAGTGTTTCTTGGGATCAATCTCCCCGAAGATGGTCCAAGGGCGATGTGGTAGTTCTTGGCGATCTCGGAACCTGAAAGAAGTGGCCGATGCACATCTGCAACTCGGCAATCGATTGGGATCTTGTTGCCAGATTCGTCGTATCCCACCAGCTTCACACTTCCCTGATCTTCGATGGGTTCCGCATTGGCTGCCTTGTAGCTTGCTCCATTGGACTCGCTCCTCGGGTAGTCCTTGGCGAAGTCAAGTGGTACTGCAGTGATGGCAGCACCGGTGTCGATGTTCAACTCTGCTCGTTCCCATTTTCGCCAGTCGTCAGAGGCCCCCAAGCTGTAGACTGCAGCAGGAGCCGATCCAGCTCCACCATCGGGGTCTCCTCTGCCTGGTCGGTCTCGAGGCTCATCAGGCTCTTCGATGTAGACCTCTTCCATTTCATCATCATCTTCATCTGCGTTCACTTCAGTGTTTTCCTTCAGAACCAAGGCTGGTCGGTTCTTCCTCGCCATCTTGCGCGCCACATTGCGGTGGCGATTCTTCTTCACCCTGTACCCAACGCTTCGAACACGCTTGGTCATGGGTTTCTTCTTGGGATCCTTCCGCAGCAACTTGGCCTCGTCGTCCGGGAACTGCCTCAAAGTTTTCCGCTCTTCCATTGAAAAGTCTATCACTGTGCTCTGACCAGCTTTGCCCACAACCACCGTCTCGATGCCCGCATCCAAGTTGTCTTCATCCTCGATTCTCACTATGCCTTCTGGATTTTCTGGGTTGTCAAAGCGTTCATGCCATTCTTTGTCAAGTCGAATCCTTTCAGCCGCACGTGCCTTTTCTCCTCCTCGTCGGTGGACGATTGCACGTCTTCTCAAACGTTCATTTCTCCAGGCCACATTGTGTGCAACACCTTTGGCAATCTCGGCATGGTATCTCGAGTCGTGGAAAGAAGGATCGCTGATGTTCTGCTTTGTGATGTGCGGTGCCTTGACAGATCTAGTCCTCAAAGCCGCTAACATCGCATCTGCCTGGCCATCTCCTGAACCAGGATCTTCTTCTTGGACTTTGCGGATTTGTGAACTCAGCGCAGCCTTCAGCATCTGGACAAGTCGAGAACCTGAAGTCGAAGCTGCCGATGATGCCTTGACAGGTGGTGGTGGCTTCACCTGAGAGCTTTGCCATCCCGGTGGTGGACATGGCGGAGTCTTGGGTGAAGCTACTTGGCTTTGCCATCCTGGTGGTGGTCCTGGTGGAGTCTTGGGCGAGGCTATCGGCTGTTGTGGAGGTGATGCAGGCCATGCTATAGGTGTCGGTGGTGTCTTTGGCAAAGGTGTAGAGCTACGAAGAAGTTCTTCTGGAGTCTGTGGCCCATGCCTCAACCTTCTCCTTGGTGGTGGTGTCATCGAAGTCATTCGAAAGCGTCGGAGTGCTGACTCCGGAGTGACTGGCCCTGATCTGCTTGCTTTGCCTCTCTTTGGTGTTGAGCTCTTTGGACTTCTGCCCCTCTTGGGTCTTCCCTGTGGCGTTCGAGGTGCCTTGGAAGACGCGGACTTGGATGTAGTGGTCTCGTGCTCGGTGACCTCCTCCAGTCGAAGCGACCGAAGGGGTCTTGAGCCACTCGATCCACTCGGTCCATCATAGTCGGGGTCGTCCCACTCTTCAGGCCATGACGCACGTGGGTGAGGCAAAGAAAACCACCTTCTGCGACTTGTCGAGGCTTCCGACTCCTCGGACTCGGGATCGACCTGGAAACTTTCGTCGTCATCCTCGTCATGTGGTGGCCCATCAACGCCATAGAGCGTTAAACCATTTGCTGCTTGTTGACCATCGTCGCCATCAGCTGCGTCCCAGTCTTCTGCTTCTGGTTCACCTTGTTCGACATTGTTCACAGATTTGCCTCCTTTGGGCTTCTGCTTGTGCTTTCCGGGGCTGCCTTTGCCCTTGCCCTTGTCCTTATTCTGATTGCTGTTGCCTTTGCCACCCGTCCCCTTATGTTTGGGGCCTCCAGGTGCCCAGCAATCTGCCCGCAGATGTCCTGGGCGTCCGCAGTTGTGACATGTTCTCTTCTCAGCTGTTGCATTTCCCTTTCCAGGTTTTCCTCCAGCTCCCTTCTTGCCCTTACCTTTTCCCTTCGCATCTTTTCCAAAGCTTCCGACATCCATAGGATCGTCCCCACGGCCATGTGCGTCGTAGGGCTGGCTATTCACCACCTTGATCTTGTTGCCGGTGGCATGTTCCACATAGGACTGGATCTCGGACAGCATGGACTCGAACGTCTTGAAGCGATCTCGATTGAGAACGAGATGACGCTCGAGCTCTGCCGGCACCAATCGTTCAATCACGTTGATCTTGATGTCTTCTGCCAACATCGTTCGGTTGCCAGATGCGTCTTTGCGACGTTCATAAAGTCTGATGCTGTCAAGAAGCTTCTCCAGGTTGGACGGCAAATCTTCCATCTTGGATCGAGCCGGTGACAAGATTGCATTGAGGAGAGCGCGTTTGCGACCACCAGTGGATGGGTCGTACCTCCGCGTGAGCTTTCTCCAGCTTTCGATGCCGCATTCCCCGGTGTTCAGCACGATGTCAAAGGGCTCACGCTCTGTCAGCATTAGCAGCGCGTCCCAAAGCTCGCGTCTCAATTCACTGATGTTCGACACCTGGTCAATGGCATCTGCTTGACTCCCAAAAGCCTTGTCGATGTCATCTGCAGTGATTGCATGATCGCAATCTTCGGCCCAAACCAGAATCTCACGAAGGTCTTTGCGAACACTTGCAAGATAGGAGGACGTCTTGATTTTCCATGACAAGAATCTTTCGGCTGTCCCATCAAACTTGTCGGGCTTGCCAAGGCCCTTGTTGTCGACCAACCGGACTTGTTCTTTCGATCTAAGGGCGTCCACAAGCTCCTTTTGTGACTGCACCAACTGTGCCAGTGCACTGCCAGGTCCAGCTGAAGCAGCCGAACCGGCACCAAAAGAAGCGACCTGTGCTGTCAGTTCAGCTTCTCGGCCTCTTAGTCGATTGACCTCGGTCTGTAGTTCCTGGAGCGACTGGAGGACCTGTGCCGCTTGTTGTTGGTCCATTGCTAAGACCCTGGAGCGTATCGCTCCGCTACCATGAACGGAGAATATGCAACTCGCTATTTTAGCAGCGGTGTTCTTGAGCCAAAGGTTGGCGTAGCAACTAGTGAGAACCCTATATCCCGTCATATATACATATATAATCATATATATATATATATGTATACATAAATTACATACATTTATACATACGTATATAATATATATATATATATACCTACAGCTATTGGTCAAACCCTTCTGTTCACCCCCAAAATTTAGCTGGGATAAATGGGATGTTCCTCCTCCCAAAATCGAGTGAATCATAGGTTTCAACCCATCCCCATTAATGTACATGTATACATATAAGTATCCAGTATTCCAGAATTCACATGCAGAATTCACGATAGTACTACTTGGTGAATGGGAATGCAAAAAAAAAGAATCCAAAGAACATATCAGTTAAAATTGGATTGTGATCAATCATAATTGCCAAGATATCCATAAATTTATTAGCACAGTTATGCACAGTTATGCACAGTTTCCCCAGCCATCCCCCGCTCCGCGGGCCATCTTCTCCATAAACTGCGACTCTGTGACCGTGTCCGTCTCCCTCAAGCCCAGCTCCATCAGAAAGGTGTGAGCCACGGCGTCCTGAAGAAAGCCCAGCTCATTGCGGAGACTTTGATTGGGGTGATTGTTGGTTCACTAAGAAGGGAAGGTTGATGATGGTTAGTGATGGTTGATGATGGTTGATGATGGTTAAATATTAGGTTGATGATGGTTTCACTCATTAATTTTCAAATGGTTGGTTGATTTGAAGATGTTTTTGTTGACGGGACACCTACGACTCTTGGATATTTTGACCATTCCAGTAAAAGTTGCTATTATGCCATCCAAAATAGAGTGTCCATTTTTCCAGTCACAACATGTGAGCAGTGTGAAATAAATCCCCAACTACCATTCCATGAAAAATCCTGGTTGCTTTAGAATGGGATTCCCCGTTCTTGGATTATGAAATAATCCCCAATATATGAAGGGTAGTATAATACCCGAACTAATCATCAACCAACCATCATGTATCAGTTATATTCACTAATATCCCCATGTTTTCCTGGTTAAAATCCCATTTTAACTACTATAATCATCTATATGAATCAACTATATCAACTATAATCCTATTTGTTTGATTGTTAAAATCCCATATAAATGCCATTTAAATCATCAACCAACAGAGGTTTAGCAGCCACTGCTCTTTTGTTTTCTGCCTTGGTCGCTGCATCGGCGGAGCGCGCTAGGGCAGTGTGAAAGGTGCTGACCACGGCCAGCGTTAAGGTGGCTGTGTCCAAGCAGCCTGCCGAGGAATGGCGCCAGCAAATTCCCTATCTAAAATGGGCGCCTATATACATACATATATATAATATAATACATATAGTGTATATATATATAATGTGTATGTGTATATATAATATATATATATACTAAACCATCCAACGAAGTGGAGGATGTTCCAGCAAATCATGTTTGAAGAGGGGCATGAACCAGACAATTTTGTTGTTTAAATTATCCACGGAAAATCATCGGAAAATAGGGAAGCATTGCCGGGAAGATCCATATCTAAACCAGAATCCCACCGCAAATTGGGTCACCTCCACCAGGTGGTTCTGTAAAAATGCGTGTGGACCT
This sequence comes from Cladocopium goreaui, assembly GCA_947184155.2. Classification (NCBI taxonomy): domain Eukaryota; class Dinophyceae; order Suessiales; family Symbiodiniaceae; genus Cladocopium; species Cladocopium goreaui. Next base: position 8,380 of record CAMXCT020003003.1, on the reverse strand, counting down.
GTTTGTTTAATGCGTGTGGGGGAAAAAAACAAAAACTTTGAACCATTATCATCATTAATCATTATCAATCAGTAATTATCATTATTAATCATTATCAATCATTAATTATCATCATTAATCATGATCAGTCATGAATTATCATCATTAATCATTATCAATCATTAATTATAATCATGATCAATCATGAATTATCATCATTAATCATTATCAATCATTAATTATAATCATTAATCATTATCAATCATTAATTATCACCATTAATCATTGTCAATCATTAATTATCATCATTAATCATTATCAACCATTCATCACCATTGATTATCAGCCAATTATCAGCCCAGGTCTTGTTTTTTTCCGTCCGGCCTTGCTTCTTGGAGTCCCAGAATTGGAACCAGGCCACCAACTCATCCTGGTTGCGGTTTGCGGCTCCTGGGTGAACCTGCCTGAGAAAAGCAGAAATTGTGGGTTTGCCAATTGGGGTTGCAGTTTATGCCAAGAATCCAAAGGATGAAAATGTTTTTATCTAGTTTGCCTATTTTTATTGTCCCATCTTACGTCCCATCTAATCCCCCTTATTTCTGTCCCCACAGTTTGTTTCTTCATCCCGTTTTCCCAAAAGTTGCTACAAATTGGTAGATCCATATATCATTCACATAAATCCATTTTAAATCCATATCAAATCTATATATAAGTACTTCAAAATCCATCGAAATACACGATGAATATATGAATCACGGTCAAATTCCATCTAAAATCCCACTGTTCTCTTTGGTTTTCACCATGTGTTCACCAGTTTTCACCAATTTTCACCAGTTTTCACCAGTTTTTTCACCATTTTTCGCAATTTTCCCTGAGGTTTCGGTCCGTGCCCACGTCCGGTTCCACCCCGTGCCGTGGCCTGTTTGGAGTTGCGACAGATCTGCGGAGGCCGTGGCCGGGGCGTGGCCACCAGGCGCCGCAGCTGGCGCCGGATCTGCGGCAGAAGCGTGTGGATGACCTGGCGCAGTCGGAAAATACGAGATGAATCATCTATGGAACATTTTAACTATAGATGATTATAACTAGTGTTTATCCATGAATGGTGAATCCATACTAAAATGGTGTGTTTATCTAATATAGTGTGAATCCATTATACATAACTATGGAAACACAGCATTTTAGTATGATTATGGGTTAATATGATTTGAGTTAATATATCTGGGTAAATTATAATCCCAACTGGCTTAATAGGGAATGGATGGGAATGGGGGAATAATGATCCCAACTGGGATAACTATGGGATAATTATAATGGGAGAATTATATGGGAATATTATTATGGGACAATTATAGTATGATTATGGGTTAATATTATATGGGTTAATATTATATGGGTTAATATTATATGGGTTAATATTATATGGGTAAATTATACATAACTATGGAAAATCACCATTTTTAATAAAAAAAAATGTTTAATGGCAATTATATGTATCATGGAAAATCAACATAGAAATACTTGAAAATATATGTATTAAAAATGGTCACCCCCTTTAACTGGTTGGTGGTTTCAACTCCTCTGAAAAATATTCCCTTACTTGGTGCAATTCCACCAGTGGTGATGTAACCATGAATATGCAATGTTATACCCTCTGGTAAACTAACATAACTATGGAAAATCACCATGTTTTATGGGTAAATCCACTATAAATTGCCATGTTGAATAGCTATGTTAGTTTACCACAAGGTACATATATCATCATCTGGTTGGTGGTTTCAACTCCTCTGAAAAAATATGAAAGTCAATGGGAAGGATTATCCCATATATTATGGAAAATAAAAAATGTTCCAAACCACCAACCAGTATATGTATTAATGTGGTCAAAACAATCATAAACCATCCCCCAGTCATCACCATTTTTATGGGTGGTATAAACCATCAAAAATGGTGGTGGTTTAGTATTGTTTTAACCACATTGTATATAATATCAGTGAAGATCAGTTGTTTAATTCATAGATAAGTGGACAGATTGGCATGAGGTCAAAGTTTCATGATGTTGCACTTCTTCAGTTTCATGTTTATCTTGCAATAAACGATTTTAGCACTTCTTCAGTGCTTGCATGAACACATACATGCAAACTTGAAATCGATAAGAATTGGTTTCCATGCGTTGGTTGCTTTAACTGTTCAGATGTTTCGAGTGGTAGATCTTAAGACAAAAAGATGTGGGGATGTTGAAGTTTAGAAAATCCCTAGTGGTCCCAAAAGTGGAAGCCCAGAGCGTTCCCATAAGAGGGATGCCATGGGTGCCCCAAAAGTCTTTTTGTCGAAAGAACAACTTGGGGCACCCCCACGTAAGGGTTCTTCCACATCATTTTATCAACATGTGAAAACAACAAACGATTATCTGTTCATCGTATATTCATAAATCTATCAGATTTTTGCTGCTCTAAGTGGGTTATTTTTATGCAAAAAAATCCAAAGCGTTTCTTAAACTTAAAACAAGTTCGCTAACAAGAACACAGTAGATAGGTGGATTTTTAGCAACTCAAAAAACTGACGGGTGCACAGTTATAAGGGCACCATGAACAGAGGTAATCCCCTGGAAGATTGGATCAGTGGATCTCCATGAAAAATCCCAGGCTTGGGACCTTGGGATTCCCCGTTCTTGGATTGAAAAAACCCAATGAATTTTTGAAGGCTAGAAGATAATCCCTGGATTGATCAAGCAAACAGGGTTCAAAGAACACTGCTCAGTTGAATCAACTTCTAGTGACTTCTGGGATCAGTTTACCCAGCCATGGGCTCTGCGAAATCGATCCTAGGATTTTGTTGGGCTGTAATCGAAGATCTTCAGAATAGGATCCAACGTCGGAGCATCAAGAATCTGGGAACAAAATTGAAGATCAATTCACAGAAATCAACAGAATTCAACAAATGTCTGGTAAATACTTCGACAAATCACGAAGACCATGACCCCAATGAGCGGTTTCAATTGGAGTTTGCCCAAGTGCCATCTAGAGATATCTAGAGTTGGGTCGAAAATTTGGGTATACTCCGCAAATCCCCCCAACTGGCAATTTAACACGGAAATGATGATTCAGCCGTAGGTGGATGCATAACTGTTCTTCAACCAAACCCAACTTTCCTTGGGGTACAACCAACCAAAAATCTGGATGCACTGCAAAGCAACGCAGATTCAACAGACTTTAAACTAATCGAAAATTGGGTTTACATACGAGTAACAAAGGTTGGCTTCAAAAAGTGATTTAAACCAATGCAAATGTGGATACGCGCATTCAAGCTACGGTTTTTAAGTGACAAATATTGGTGCTTAAACCAGAGGAAATGAGGTATAGCCGAGTTTCTTTTGGACCATACGAAAACCAGGCTGGTATCCGACTGTTCAAGCAAAATGAAGATGAATGAAAACGTCCCGCATTTTACCAGAAATAGCTGGGAATATAAATGTTTATAAGCCCGCCAAAATTGGAAATTTATTGTTGGGTTTAAGATGGTTTAAGATGGGACGTCTCCCGTGGCCCTCTCAGCGACAGAATTGCAGCTCGAGGACTACAGTATCGAGGCGAGTCACGTTGGATGGAAAGGATTGTAGTCAAACATTCATACAATGCATACAATACATATTCTAGCGATCAGTGTGTGTGTGGTATCTTGATGTATCATGCATAGGTTGTAATTACTTGGTCCGATTTCCAGGAGGTCCTCCCGATTCGTAGAATTCCAGGTGGAAATGGCATGCCATCTGGATCAACGGGCCCAGTTGTACCCCAACCTAGACCTAGCCCTACTACCCTCTGGTTATTTAACGTAGCCATGGAAACTGGCCCATAGAAATAGATGGTTTACCTATCAAATTTTCCATGGCTATGTTAAATAACCAGATGGTACTTGAACCATTCCCGTGACATTCCAGTGACGTCGCCTCCTGTTTGTCCAGTTCGTGTTTTTCCTCGGAATCTTCTGGTAAATTCATGACCTGCGAACATCGACGAACGCGGTGAGTATGGCTTTTGATGACCTGTGATTCCTGTCCCTAAAAATGCAGGGAACAGGACAACACCAAGCCAGAAAATGTCCAAAGAAAAAACTCAGCACTTAGGAAGTAAAACGCCAAGTAAGAAAATATCCAAAAGTAAAAAAACAAACCTGGAGTTTTGTTTGTTTTTTTCTCGAATCTTCGAAACAACGCACTGTCCACACAAATTCGATGTTTGGATCGCTTTGCCCCAGAAAAAAAAAAAAAACTGAATCTGGCCATTTTGTGCCCACAATCACCTCAAGCTAATACCAAAAAAAGTACAACTGAACAAGTTTGTGGTTAACAATGTTTTAACAATGCGTCTCGACAATTTCGGACTGATCAGAAATGATGGCTGATTCCCCGACTGAAAAGTTTGGGGATGATTCCCTTGATCCTAACCTTTAACCTTCATTTGGGGGGTTCCATAAATGGGGGAACCCAAAAACGGATGATTCATAATAGAAAATCCTATTAAAATGGATGATAAATGGGGGTACCATGGGGTACCCCTATTTCAGGAAACCTTCATTTGGGGCTCAGTCGTCTTCGGGAGTTCCCCGCACCCGCAGCACAAACTTCCGCGCGTAGGCTTCATCCACCTTGAATCCCAGACGCCGTGGGGGGAGGGGAAATTAACCATGATATTCCGTAACAATGGGTAATTTCCCTGTATATATATATATATGTACATATATATGTTTGTATATATATATATGTTTGTATATACATATAAATATACACAACTATATATGTTTGTATATATATATATATAAACATCTATATCCTCAAATTTTCCATATGATCAGATGATTTTCCTATGATGTTCTCCTCCAAATCAACACTTCGACACTGTTCTATCGGCCGAGTTCTAGGGAAACTACTGATCTTCCATATGATTCTTCCAACCCCAGACTCATGGCAGGGTCGGAATTTGTGAGTGTAAGCAACAGAGTTTTGGGGGATTTCACCATAAATTTTATTATTGGTGATCATACTGGTGATATAAACCAAACACACCAATAAATCATTTAAATTGCAAAATTACAGCCAACATATATAATCATATATATGTATACGTATATGATATATTATCAATAGATAAGTGGAGACCAGTCAAGCAATAGATGAACAGGAAGCAACCAATAGACAGATGGCTATATAACTTGATATCAGTATCACTAAAAATTGTTCAAAACGATGCTTGCCAAGTAGTCTGCATGGAGAAGTTCTGATCAACCGCCAATCAGATCACCCTGAGGTAATCCTATCACGAAAATCATCGACAGTGAAAAACGTCATTGGGGATTCTCCGGCGTAACAGGGTTTTTTTGAAGACCGGAGAAGACGAAGCATCACAGCATCACGTATGAGGTTGACCAGAAACCATGAGGTGAACATGAATCACATTCAGCCAATTTTTGGAGTATTCCAAAACATTATCAATTTCCAGCTGGTTTTCTTTTTTTTCCTATGTCTGTCTATGTCTGTTGTTTAACATCAGAGAAATCTGGCCAAGGCCGATCTGGGTCCAAGCCGCTGGGAGAAGTGCGGCCACTGTAAAACACACCTGGCGATGCTCCCAACAGAGGGGTGGCAGGGGCCACTGGTGGCATGGAATTGGTCCTACATATAGCTATGGCAGTTATGGTCATGAACTCATTTGTTTAACAATGCAGAACAGATTGGTTCTAAAGGCGACGTTCTCTGCGACCAAAAGGAGAAGTTGACTGGGAAAAAAATTAGTGAGGTTTCTTTCTTGAACAAATTTAATCGTTGCTATATCCACGAAACAATCCAAGATCTCGAATGTAAGATTGGAAAAAAAGAGCTGCAACATCACCAAAATTCCAGATTTTGCACTCAGGGCGTACCTGCCAGGCCTGATTCTCCTTTGGTCTTTAGGGGCTCCAGATTTTAGAAGATCACAGATCCACCAGTCCTTTGCATATCAATTTCCGCTCGATTTCCTTTGACTATATAATATTGCTAATGTATATTGTATATTGAAAAATATTATATAGTATATATAATATTAAATATAATATACACATTGATATACATTGATATAGATAATACACATATATAATCAGATAGTATTTCTACATATCTATATTCATGATATATAGAGATACATTATTGGGAAAGGGCTGGCACGATTTATCTCGCTGAAGTGTGCCTCTTGGATGTCCAAATGGCCATCGCAATTCCAGTCCTGAGATCGCTGAGTTCGCGACCAAACATGGCGAAATTGCTGGAGAAAACTCCAATGACTGTTGGGTTTACTGTAGATATGATATATTGATATGATATATTGTATCTCTATAGTTATACAATGTTATATACTCCTCTGGTTTATAAAGCAACTAACTGGAAAAAACTGAATGTCTTGGATTTGCGATCGACAAACTGCGCAACTCCAGGATGTTCTGCTAGCCTGCCCTTCAGAAACATGTGACTGGATTTTTCGGCCGGGCATTCTTTTTCTCAGAAGGCATTTGAGGGGTTCCTGAAATAGGGATACCCCTAAATCATCGAGTTTCATCGGATTTTCCGGATTTTCCCTTACAAACCATCCAGCTATTGGGGTACCCCCATGACTATGGAAACCCCCATGACTAGCCTAGCCTCCCAATCCACAAAAACAAACCAAACCGTCGCCGCAGTTTGAACTGTCGAGGAACCACAAAGTCCACCCAAGCTTCAGACTCCGTTAAGCTGGGCATGAGCTTGAAATTATCCACCTGTCCCCGCCCGGAAACAACGTAGAAAAACACGGGTCAAAAGGCCAGAAATTGTGAACCCCAAGTCATAGCTGGGATTTATGGATGGTCATCCCACTAAAATTGATATAGGTTTTGACCCATCCCCATATAGAAACACCGCTTCTTCCACTGGGAACTGAAATTCTAATTCTCATGGCATTAAAAAACAACGAAACACGATTCTCATCGTTCGGCTGTCATCCAGGCCAAAAAAATGGTGGGTTAGATCTCCATTAAAGTTTAAAGATGCTAGCTTGATTAGTGAACATCATTTTTCCTCAAATGTTCCAAGGATGTGTTTTTTTGATGTTCCAAAAGTTCCCAATTCTTGAAGACAAGTTCCATAAGTTCCAAAAGTTCCCAATTCTTTGCCAATCTGCTATTGATTTGGAAACCAAACAGATCTTCCCCATGCCTAATTTCCTCGTCCTGCACAGAAAAATGGTCGGGACTTTCTTTGTTTTCAAACTGGCGAAATAAGAAACACTCATCTTACATCATCTTGCTAGTTTGATAGTATTTCTTGCGGGATTGTATGCTATTTTCATAGTATACTATAGTATACTATCTTCTTTGTTTTCCTTCAAAGTTTCAAGTTACAGGATGCTATATTCCTCCGTTCGATGGTCAATATGATGATTCCATGTTTTCCACATGTGCTGTTTTTAAATGTATGTTGTATTTGTCCTGTGGTGTGCTCTCCCTCGATTTTTCAGTACGGTATTTCACCATTGTTTTCGAGTTTTGGGCACCCCTTTTGCATGATTTGTTCGTGCAACAAAGTCTCCAAAAATCCCAAAAAATTCACCAACCGCAAGAAAAATCATTCCAAAAAAAAACAAGAAACCCACGTGAGTTGAGTCCATTTCGATGCATTTTCCCATCAGATTTCCCGGCAACCAACGCCTGCTGCCGTGTCAAAGGCGAGACCGCCCGGCCGGTGCTGGACTCGAAGATCAGGCGACGGGTCAAGGGGTTGAGGACCTCGGAGGTGGAGGGATGACATCATATGAATCTTCTGGGAAAAGGCATTGTATATGATGAATATTATATAATTTTATATGATATACTATATACCATAGAATTATATTTTATTTTGAACATGGAAATGATTAATAATCTTCATCATATGAATCTGTATATGTTAGTATAATATTATGAATAGTGATATATCACATGAGATGATGCCATCAATGAGGAAGGGTGGAAAATCACTAGGTGGTCTTCTAGGAAAATGCTGGGAAAATGAATGTGCTTCCCCCGTCAGTTGCACGTTATGTTTGTTGGTTTTTTTGAAGCCATGGTAAAACTAGTTCGATTCATGGGATACAATGGGATATAACATTTATATATTTCTAAAAATATATCTCACTGGGATGCAAAAAATGTATATCCCAGGTAACCCTTATAACTTACCCAGAATCTCCCATATAACTTATATATTCTGGGTAAGTTATAAGATTTCACTAGCCTCAAATTTCACGCCCTGAGTTCGGAGTTCGGAGTGTTCGTCTCTAGGATTCGAAGATCCCAGAATTTCAGTGACAATTTATGACAAAAGGTGGTACCATCTGGTAAACTAACATAACTATAT
>CAMXCT020003002.1:531969-594854 GCA_947184155.2 Cladocopium goreaui | reverse complement strand
TACATTCATTGCTATCAAATCAACCAGCCCCCCTTTGAACAATTACATTCATTGCTATCAAATCAACCAGCCCCCCTTTGAACAATTACATTCATTGCTATCAAATCAACCAGCCCCCCTTGAACAATTACATTCATTGGTATCAAATCAACCAGCCCCCCTTGAACAATTACATTCATTGCTATCAAATCAACCAGCCCCCCTTGAACAATTCCATTCATTGCTATCAAATCAACCAGCCCCCCTTGAACCATTACATTCATTGGTATCAAATCAACCAGCCCCCCTTCAACCACTACATTCATTGGTATCAAATCAACCAGGCCCCCTTGAACACAATTACATTCATTGGTATGAAACCAACCAGCCCCCCTTGCACAATTATATTCATTGCTATCAAATCAACCAGCCTCCCTTGAACAAGGACATTCATTGGTATCAAATCAACCAGCCCCCCTTGAACAATTACATTCATTGCTATCAAATCAACCACCCCCCCTTGAACAATTACATTCATTGGTATGAAATCAACCAGCCCCCCTTGCACAATTATATTTATTGGTATCAAATCAACCAGCCTCCCTTGAACAATTACATTCATTGGTATGAAACCAACCAGCCCCCCTTGCACAATTATATTCATTGCTATCAAATCAACCAGCCTCCCTTGAACAATACATTCATTGGTATCAAATCAACCAGCCCCCCTTGAACAATTACATTCATTGGTATCAAATCAACCAGCCCCCCTTTGAACATTTACATTCATTGCTATCAAATCAACCAGCCCCCCTTTGAACAATTACATTCATTGCTATCAAATCAACCAGCCCCCCTTTGAACAATTACATTCATTGCAAATCATCCCCCCTTGAACAATTACATTCATTGCTATCAAATCAACCAGCCCCCCTTGAACAATTACATTCATTGCTATCAAACCAACCAGCCCCCCTTTAACAATTGCATTCATTGCTATCAAATCAACCAGCCACCCTTGAACAATTACACAGCCAGACACGCAGGGGGGACGGAGGAAGGTGGGATCAAAAGATCCCTATTTATATATATATATATACTGTGTATCCGACCGAACTGATTACTCAGTATCTGGCGTGTCCGATCATCATCCTCCTCATCATCGACATCATCCTCCTCCTTCACATCACCTACTCAATCCAGGTAAGTAAAACACACACACACACATCCACACCATCATCATCATCATCATCATCATCATCATCATCATCATCACAATCATCATCATCATCATCATCATCATCATCATCATCATCATCATCATCATCATCATCATCATTCATCATCATCATCATCATCATCATCATCATCATCATCATCGTCACTTATAGGACCGGATAACTCCACATGCCAACTTCTTCCAAAAGCAAAAAGCAACCAAGAAGATGGGAGGGGAAAGGCAGGAAAGGTAAAGGAGATGGTGGAAGACAGATTGTGTGAAAGAGCTGTGTGTGACAAAGTTGTGTGTGACATCATCATCATCATCACCATCATCATCATCATCATCATCACCATCATCACCGTCATCACGATCATCATCATCATCATCATCATCATCACCATCATCACCGTCATCACGATCATCATCATCATCATCATCATCACCATCATCATGAATCATGATCGTCCATCGTCATCATCATCATCACCACCACCACCATCATCATCATCATCATGATGATCATGATCATGATCATGATCATCATCATCTCCGGGACCCTCTTTTCGCAGCTAAAAACGCTACTTTCTCACATTCGACCCTACCCCAAAATGGGGGTAGGGTCATATGCGAAACCATTGGGGTAGGGTCAAATGCGAGGCGCGTACCTCTTAGTGTGCCCTTTCTCTTTGTACTTCATGCACATGTGCTTCGGCAAAAAGTCTTTACAAGAGAAGATTCCACTATGTAGCATCCAGTGCGCGTGTGCAAGTGCAAGAAAAGATCCTATGACGTAGCATCCTGTGTGTGTGTGTAAAAGATAACCCTACCTTAAGGGCCCCAGAGTGGTCCCCCACCTACAAGTACATTAACAAAAGTATTAATAAAAGATACACGTATTAATCCACGGGTCCTTACTTCTTCAAGGTACCTCTATTAATTTGTTCGGCGGCACTTCCCCCCACCTAGATGTAATAAATGGTGATCTTCCCACCACCTAAAGTCATTTCAGGTCAAGATTGGGGGAACTACCATTTCTTCTTGGGTTAGGCAGACCCCAAATAATTTCTTCTAATTAATTGGGATGTGATTAGCCAAATTATTCGAGGTAGGGGTGAAGGTATCCAAAGTTTCAGGAACATATGACACGTCCGGCAAAAGCGACAGCCGAAGGAGGCACTGTATGCAAGAAATTAAGGCAGTCTCATCGGATTCAAACCATGGGGTCCCAAACCAGCACGCCCACCCCCAAATTAATTTTACGCGTGGCCACGCGAGCTGGGAAAAAGGAAAAACTTTGTTGGCGCAAAAAGACATGGATTGCGTGCTTATTTGCTCGTGGGGTTTTTACTGGGTTTTGAATTCTCATTGCGCACAATCAATAAGATTCTGTTCCAAACGCATCTTCTTACTTGTAAATGCCACCCAGTTAGATTTAGTGTCATTACAATTATTGAATCCTGTACTAGTACACCCACCCCCAAATTAATTTTTACGCGTCCATGCAAGCTGGGAGGAAGGAAAGCAATGGTTATAGTGATATGGGAAACAAATTGCATGTTTCTTTGTTCGCAATGGTTTTAAAAGTTGTTCAAATCATTTGCAAAACAATCAGTTAAGATTCTTTTCCAAACGCATTTTCTTCCTTGTAAATACCACCCAGGTAGATTTAGCGGCGTCATTAATAATCCAAGTTTGGTTGAGCTGGCATGAGCTGTTTGACGAAACATTGCCAAATTAATTCGGGGTGGCCCCACTCTCATTCTCAAGCATTCAGAGTAAATTATTTTGGGTACCCCTAATTTAAATTAATCCTCGAAGAATAGAATTCTCGAAAAAACAACCCAAATCAAAATTAATGGAAAAAATGAATTGGATAACCAACGGTCCACCTGGATTAATTTCTTAAGGTAGGGGTTATTGTCAAAGTGCAAGAGAAGATCCGTCGGCATAGCATCCAGCGTGTGTGCACTTGCAAGAAAAAAACCTTTGACGTAGCATCCAGTGTGTGTGTGTGTAAAAGTGCAAAAGAAGACCCTATGACGTACCACCCAGCGCGTGGGCAACTGCAAGAGAAGATTCTATGACGTAGCATCCAGTGTGTGTGTGCAAGTGCAAGAAATTTTTTTTGACGTAGCATCCAGTGTGTGTGTTTGTGTGTTAAAATGCAAGAGAAGATCCTATTACGTAACGTAGCATCCGTTTGAGCACGCAAAGCAACTGATGTTACCACAACCAATCCACATTAGGATGTGCTGAGGTAGCATGACGCATCTGCGGAACTGCAAGGGAACCATCCGTGTGAGAACGCAAGGCAACTGACGCCATTGTCCCACCCCATCCCAGAAATGAGAAAAAACTACAAAACTGTATGGCCGTTTACGTGCCGCAGGCCAACTACTACAAGTGCATCTGAATCTGAAGGTTTACCTCAGCCCCCGACTGTGAAATGTTCGTGAAATCTTGCCAGAATCTCTTGGTAAGAGGCACCCTTCTCTGCCTTCTTGAAATTGCACCGGGTGGTGCAGTTGCGGCATTGGATAATGAAAGGCTCGTGTCCAAAGTCTTCCGCCATCTCTTTCTTGAAGTCTGTGCTGGCCTTCGAGGATGGCAAGTTTGGCAAGGTGGAAATTTAAGCAAATCAAAGTCAACGTCAAACCAGCAATCAAAAAAGAATGCATGGAATCAAAATCATGTCAAATCTATACTCGATGACAGGCAAATATCCCAACACAGTTGCTTGCAATATGTTCCAGTAGCCTTCCTGGTACCCTGTAGGATGCCATGATTTTGGCCTTTTCTTCCTTTTCCCAAATAACAACCCACTCAAAGGCCCTTACATCATGTCCAATCTGGAATTTGCACTCCTTCCTGCCTTAGCAAACTCTGGAGATTGCTTGCGCACCCGGAGCGTCTTGCCTGATTTAAGCCTGCACCCAAAAGCATCCAGATCTCAAAAACTACTGTCCGGTACTGTGCAGTGCTTCCGTCCGCTTGAGCAGGCTGTAAACGAAAAGTAGGATCGAACAAGCGAGCAGCAATGCAGTGTTAAAGAGTAGGCTTGCATGATACTGTATAATCTTTTAGTGTTCAAGGTTCGGTCGCTGTTTTTGAATGGATGTTGTGCATGGTGCATGTAAACGAAAATGTGGATTCTGTACGTTATGTGAAGCTGCTGGATGATCTGTGGATGCTGTGAACTGTGGATTGAGTGGACCATGTGCAGGCTGTGAACCTTGGGGGAGGTGTGCACGTGGTGGGTGTGAGCGTTGTGGTTTCACAGACTGTGGATGCGATCGGCCACCAGGCAAGTGCTGGAAGGAACCAGGGCGGACATATGGAGTCCAAAAAAGATCGCCTGCACCTGGAGCCTGAAGCTGTAGATATTGTTGTATTGATACTCCTTCTGACTCCTTTTCAAAAAGCTGGCTCATTTGATTGCTTTATTTTTCCCGAAGGCATCTCCGATGCTCAGGTTCTCGTCTAGCTTGCTTCGCCGCGGGGGCGGGGGGAGCGAGACGGAAGCGTGGACATCCTGGACGGAAAGGAAACCGTGGAAATAGCTTGGGGAGAGATATGTTGAAATTTCTCACCCGCAGACTTCTCACCCGAGATTCCCCACCCACAGAATTCTCACCCACAGACTTCTCACCCACAAATCTCTCACCCACAGGATTCTCGCATAGACCTCTCACCCGCCACAAACTTCTCACTCACAGACTTTTCACCCTCATCCAGGTCCACAGAGTTCTCACCCACAAACTTCTCACCCACAGACTTTTCACCCACTGACTTCTCCCACAGAATTCTGTGGGTGAGAAGTCTGCGGGTAAGCATTTTGCGGGTGAGAAGCCCGTTGGTGAGCAATCAGTGGGTGAGAATTCTGTGGGTGAGAAGTCTTGAGTGTGCTCTCAAGAAGGCAGGTATCTTCAATCTACCTGGGTTCTCATCACCGCTTTTGTCTATACACATTATGTCCTTTGCGTTTTTGTGCGTCTCAATGGTTTCAAAAAGCATGTATATTGAACATAGCTGGTTCTCATCACCGTTTTATGGCGTCTCAATGGTCTCAAACGGCAGGCATATTGAATATAGATCGGTTCCCATCATTGTTTGTTTTTATGTATCTAAATGGTCTCAAAGGGCAAAAATCTCTCCACTTGTGCGTCTCTAAACTCTCCATGTCTCATCTCTGTGAAGCCTTGTTTAGAACATTTTCCAACCCCAAGGGCCGGACCAGGAGGAAATCGATACCCGACCCCATCGTCACGGAATTGCCACACGGTACATGACCCTCAAAATTAACTCATTTGCCCCCAGACCCCTATGTATGTTCACAATAACCTGAGAAGGGGGGGAACGAAAGCCAGCATCCCATCTATCCCTATGTTCCCGAATATTTTTCACCCAGAGACTCTTCACCCAGAAACCCTTCTTGCACATACTTTTCACCCATATACTTTTCACCCAGAGACTCTTCACCCAGAAACTCTTATTGCACAGACTTTTCACCCAGAAACTCTTCTTGCACGTACTTTTCACCCATATACTTTTCACCCAGAGACTCTTCATCCAGAAACTCTTCTTACACATACTTATCACCCATATACTTTTCACCCAGAGACTCTTCACCCAGAAACCCTTCTTGCACATACTTTTCACCCATATACTTTTTACCCAGAGACTCTTCACCCAGAAACTCTTTTTGCACAGATTTTTCACCCAGAGACTCTTCACCCAGAAACTCTTCTTGCACAGACTTTTCACCCATATACTTTTCACCCAGAGACTCTTCACCCAAAAACTCTTATTACGCATACTTTTCACCCATATACTTTTTACCCAGAGACTCTTCACCCAGAAACTCTTCTTGCACATACTTTTTACCCATATACTTTTCACCCAGAAACTCTTCACCCAGAAACTCTTCTTGCACATACTTTTCACCCATATACTTTTTACCCAGAGACTCTTCACCCAGAAACTCTTTTTGCACAGATTTTTCACCCAAAGACTCTTCACCCAGAAACTCTTCTTGCACATACTTTTCACCCATATACTTTTAACTCAGAGACTCTTCACCCAGAAACTCTTCTTGCACATACTTTTCACTCATATACTTTTCACCCAGAGACTTTTCACCCAGAAATTCTTCTTGCACAGACATTTCACCCTTATACTTTTCACCCAGAGATCCCAGAGACTCTTCACCCAGAAACTCTTCTTGCACAGACTTTTCACCTATATACTTTTCACCCAGAGACTCTTCACCCAAACCCTTCTTGCACATACTTTTCACCCAATGTCCTTCTCTCTCCAATCTCCTCTAACTAGCTGGCCCATCTATCTGTCCATTGACTGAGCATGACTGAGCCCAGAAAACCTCAGAAAACCGGACCTAGGGGGAATCGATACCCAACGTCACTGTTTTGCCGCCTGGTACATTACCCTGCAAAACCATACTTTACCCGCACTAAATCACCGCCTATTTTCGCGATTTTTGACCCGTTTGGCAACTACCCTCCCCCCCAGACCCCCTATTCTCACTTCGTTCGCAAATTGCAACTAGCCAGCTGCCCGGCTGGCTTTCGTAATAACTTCAGCCTAGCCTGCCGGCTGGCTTTCGTAACATTTCAAGTATGGCATCCCATTCCTGGAGCAGCTTTAGTGCTAGTTGGTTGGCTGTTAGCTCTTGTAGGCGTGTAAATGTTGCGCACGATTGCACGTGATGTCGATGATGTGGATGTTGTGCATATTTGTGCATGATGTAATTACATGATGTCTATATGCCAGGAGGATTTTCTTTTCCTGCAACAATGTACATGATAACGACCGAACGCAAACGGGTGCCAACCTGTGAGCAATGGCCAACTCGACCAAAATCTAAAATCACATGTACCATGGGGATCCATGGGGGAAGATCAAAAGACCTCAACCCACCCAAGGGCTAACGCACCATCTATTGAATTGCCCATCCTGGCACGCTTCCCTGTGCTCTAAATCATCTGGAGCTGGATCCTTTGACTTTCGTTACACCCAAAAGGTATACCAGTTCCAAGACACAACCAGAGTTCTCAAGATTCTCAAGCAAGTTTGTTGTCTCAGTTTCCTCTGCATTTGTTTGATGCCATCTATGACCGAAACGTATGGCAGCCTCAAGCAGTTTTCCAGCCTCTCTTCTCCAGTGCAGCGTCCTTCGTGATCTTTCAAGTTGGTTTGATCGCAAACCAGTCCGCAGCCGCGAGCACAACGTTGATAAACGGCGCCTGTCATGCTGCCACCGCCACCCAAAGCAGCAACTCAAAACTGAAAAACAAACAGCTGGAAGCTCAAGCTGAAGCGGCCTGCATGCACCATGCCGAAAGGAGCCGCAGCACATGGAGAGCAAACAGCGCAGACACATCCCGCACAACGGCCACCGTGATCCCCGTTTCTGTACTTGTCTCTAATCCCAGAAACTTTAAAATCCATGTGACCAGCAGCATATTTTCGAAACAAAGTGCTGTGCCCGTGGATCCGCGAAATGTTTCCCCTAGCCTTGCAATGCTTTGTAGCATCCAAATTCTGAGGCAAACACAGGCTATTTCAAACGAAAGTTTGGTCGGCTCTTTCGAGCCAAACATGCTGAAACAAACAACAAGGCAGCGCATCAACCAGGTGAATCGACAATCCTTCATGCAGAGCCACTGACATCATGTTGCACTATCTTGCACCATGTTGCACTAGGTTCTGTGTCGCTGAGCACCGGCACCTTCCACAAGGCAAGCTTCGTGTGCAAGGCAATGCACGTGAAAGGCTTCTTCCGAAACTTGCTCGCTTGCTGCGCCAGGACTGCACGTCTGGCCTTCCAAAATCACAACAATTTCGACTGACACTTGTCTGATGCTCTCGAATTGATAGTGCATGATAGTGCGATTGCACAAAAACATTTTTGTCTCGAAGGAAGGCTGCACTTCTTAAAAGTAAAGCTTTACAGCACCTGTAAAAGGAATGCTGTTTGTGTCCAGGAATGCTGGAAGTTTTACAGGAACACAGCCTCTTCAAAGATCACGTTCAGGTTTCAACTGTATATGTATATAGAATTCATTCCAAGACGCTACGTGACGCTATAGAGATCTAATTAATATAAAATTTATAACATGTAGGTAAACAGTACATTATCTTGATTTATGCATTCTAATTTCTTCCGATCCACATCAGTCCTTTCCACAAGCACTGAAGGCATTTGCAACATTTGCAGCCCACCTCAACATAGTCTGTGGTCTGCTCATGCTTTCTGCCAGTCTTGGCAGACGTGGACCTGCGCAAGAAAAGCAAATTCCCAACATTCCTAGACTGGTGGGATGTGGCAGGGGATATGGATTTAGATAGTTGGTGGACTAGTGGATGTCGGGCCTCAAAGAACCTCTGCAGTCTTCTGCATGTCGCTTCAACTGCTCGTAGGGCAAGACCAACGTTGTAGTCAACACAACGAATTGCATGGTTTGATCTGTGTGGCACGGTGCGCCAGTGTTTGGGGCCCCGGCCTTTCATGTCTCAAGGCTGCATCCAATGAAAGCAGGGACCCCAAACGCAAGCATGGCCACAAGGAACGAAGGCCTTCGATGATGGCTTTGCATCATTGCAAATCATACAGTGTGTCCGTATCAATTCTCGCTGTCAGAATCGGCCATGTCTACCTTCAGCCAGATGAACTCGATCTTGGGGGTCTTGAAGATCTTGAACTCTTCACACCTGGCTGAGAACAACCTTTTCCGACAGAGGTGAATCCTTCAAGGCTGTAAGTCTCAGGGCTGGCTTTGCACGACAGGGTTTGAAATAAACTTTCTCATTTGCAAGTTGTAGTGGCAAGACTTTGCATCAAATGAGCTCTTTCACATTGCTTAGACTAGTTTTGACTACGTAAATCTGGTAGTGCAAGATTTAGGCACCTGCGCTGCAATCCTTTTCGCGGAGCAGATCGAAGCGGATGGTCAAGGGTGTCTTTGCCGGTATCGGCCAGCTCACACAAGAAAGCGGCGGAAGCGCATGCAAACAAGCAATACCAAGTAGCCAAGTATCATGTTCAACTAGGCTGCGGTCCATATTGATGGTGATCATATGTGATCATAATCAGAGACAGAAATGGACTGAGGTTCGGCCATCATGCAGTAAATTACCAGAGGTGTGACACAAACTTAACTAAAGTAGCCAAACACCCCGATCATTCACTTATGTATACTTATGTTGATATGTTTCCTACTTTCAGCATGTTTGACTTGCAGCAGTGATACGGAAACTGATCGATTTACTTCCGAGGAAAAAAACATGTGTTGGTTGTTTTTTGTTTTCATCGACAATTATTAATGGATCTTCCTAGATGTTCTCTATCCTTATTTTCCCCATTCCATCATGTATAGCCCCACTTGATTGGACTGTATTCTCTCTGAAAACATGAATGAATGGAAAAGAACCAAAGGAACAATGGCTGTTTGAGCATTATATAGACCTCTTCGGTAAATAAGCTGCCTGCGCTTGCCGGTCTTTGACCACAAACCGCAGGAAGATTTGCTGAGCAGTGTGACAGCACATCACAAAACTACACCATTTTTCCCAACATATTGAAAAGGCACTGAAGGTCAAACTGCTTGCAAAAAGCATGACACGACCATACATATCATACATTGTCACTCTGCGCAGCTCCTGATCAGTTCTGACTGACGAGATGGTACTTGGCCCTGACACATTTGGCCAAGGATTTCATCTCCAACGTTAACAGCTGGTGAAAACGTGAGTTCTTCTGGTTGAAAGCTGCAAGTTAACACCCCCAAATGATGAGCTGTGGCTTGCTTGACGTTTCACAGAGTCGGCATACCATGTCTCGACATGCCGGTGTCTTGAGAATTCTTGAGAAATGTTTAGGTGATTATGTGATGCAATGATATAGAATAATGCATGATATCGCCTGAAAACAAACAAACAATTTTCCATTTATCTTGTGACAATTTGTGACATGTTGTGGCATGCATGGGGTTCCCTTCGTTTGTCAGGACGTGTTGTGGCAAGTGTGTGTGAAGTCTATCTCTGGGAACATCCCTCATTCAAAATGGACATGATGGACACACCTATATGAACCAGATATCAACATCCAGAAAAATACAAAACCACACGGAAAACAATGCATCTGCCAGAAAAATTCCACGCTTCCAAGCCGAGCATGGTACCATGTGGCCATCTCCGTTCGGAGAATGCCCTCAACAAGCCTAATTGCATTCAAAGCCTTCTACTGCAAAGAGGTTTGAACACATTGCCATGCTATCCCCTCATTGTAATGGTCTTCATAACCAGATGCGCTACTTTATTGATGATACATGGTGTTGGAAGTCGTTTCTGCCCAAAAACGCACGGTGTTTGGAAACGCCAGGAGCTAATTTCATGAGTCCAGTAGCACTTTAAAATGGGTCTTTTAGGATTTTTGGGATCTGCTGTTCTGTCCATGTTCCTTGCTATTTAGGGCTGGTAAGGTTTATTTCGGGTTGGTTGATGATCTTTATAGGGTTGGTTTTAAGGTTTTATCTGGGTTTGATTCAAGATCTATTTAGGGTTGGTTAAGGATTCATTATTAGGGTTGGTTTAAGGTTTGTTTGGGGTTTAGGGTTTATTAACGCTTGGTTTAGGACAAAGGGTTCAATTAGGGTTACTCTCAGATTTGTTTATGGTGTGCTTAGGGTTTACTTCGAGTTGTTTTTGTTTTCTGGAATGTTTTATCGCTGCTCAAGGCACGTATTAGAGGATCTTGCTTTGAAAACAAATTTCAAAGGCCATGTTGAAATTTGTTTGCTGATACTCAAGTCTTGGCTGCGGCGTATCTCCTCACATGGTTTCATGTAACTTTCTGGGAGGGTGCCCAAATCATGAAAAAATCAGCAGAACATGGATGATGTCCATAGACAATGGTGTCTGTCACTGTTTTGGAAATATTAGTCAACAAATCGTTCAAAAAACAACCCTATGTCCCAACCACCTATAGACCCCGTTGCGTTGTTTTCTTCGTTGGCTCCATTGGTTTTTGGCAATTTTGGGCAGAAATTGCAGCAAAAACATCGAGAAAACCAAAACTTGAGGCTAGGGGGGAGGTACGAAAGCTAGCGAGGCTGGGGTAGGGTGGTAGTCGTACAAGGGGAATGGCAAGGTGAAGTCGGAATGCAGCAACGGTCTCACGCGGCTTTTCGGAGTTGGTGGCTGCAAGTCACGAACGGTTGCAAGTTACAAACAATGCCAATCTTATGATGTTGATGAGGTTGCTGACAAAAACGATGAAGAAAATTGATGATGACGAAAGTGATGGTAACAGAAATGAGTTGATGACGACGATTGTGAGGACGATGAGGATGATGAGGATGATGAGGATGATGAGGATGATGGGGATGATGAGGATGATGAAGATGCTGAGGATGCTGAGGATGAGCATGAGGATGAAAATGAGGATAATGATTATGATGAGCAGGGCTGTTGTAGGGTTGCAATATCTATTGGGTCCAGCCCCAATGCAGTAATCATCTCTCGCCAGGTTTTGTAAGCAAAAGACACGCAAGATCACAAAAAAACACACCCCCCAAATGGAAGCCCGAATCTGCATGTGCATACGAAAGATGTTCGAGACAGTGCAACATATGTATGTATGTAATGTAATGTGATGTAAATGTAAAAGTAAAAGTAAATGTAATGTAATGTATGTATGTGTGCAAGTAAATGTATGTAAATGTGAGTATATGTATGTATATGTATATGTATATGTATGCGTATGTGTATGTATGTATGTGTATGTATATGTATATGCATTTGTATTTGTAAATGTATATGTAAACGGTTGTAAATGCATATGTAAATGTATGTATGTATGTACGTATGTCTGTATGTAAATATGTAAATATGTATGTATGTATGTATGTATGTATGTATGTATGTATGTATGTATGTGTGTATGTACGTATGTTTGTATGTATGTATGTATGTATGATGGATGATGGTGATGGCGATGATGATGATGATGACGATGATGATGATGATGATGATGTGGATGTGGGTGTGGATGCTGCGGATGATGGGGATGATGATGATGATGATGAGGAGGAGGAGGAGGAGGATGAAGGGCGCATAATATAAATGCTCTCAATACGCATGCAGTACCCTCGCACGTGGAAATGCTCCTCAAGTCTTTTTCGAATTTCCTCATGAGGGATCTCCTTCTCGACAAACTTGAATGTGCAAGTCTTGCCGGGGCACTTGCAGCGGAGCAAGAACTGTTTCGTTCCAAAGCCCTCTGCGGTCACTTTCAAAAAGTCCCTGCTGGCCTTGGTGAATGGAAAGTGATAAAGCACATAAATCGTCATTCATCCATAGACAATGGCAAATCAGCAACATATGAGCGGAAGTCACGCAGTGGTGTCCTTACAAAAGTAGCGGACGCAAGCGGATTGAAAAACCAAACAGTGACCTAAGGACACGTCGAAATGAAAACAGCGGATTCGCACTAATTATTCCCCACATCTTTGTGTGGGGTTCTTGTGTCTGATTCTGTATCCCGCCTCCTCCTCCTCCTCTCCGCCTCTTTGTCACACAACATCTTTCACACACCCTCTTTCACACACCACTTTGTCACACACCCTCTTTCACACACCACTTTGTCACCCACCATCTTTCACACACATCTTTGTCAACAACCATCTTTCCCACACAACTTTGTCACACAACATCTTTCACACACCACTTTGTCACCCACCATCTTTCACACACAACTTTGTTACCCACCATCCTTTGCCATCATCATCCTTGCCTTTCTTGCCTTTCTTTCCTTTTCCTTTTCCTTTTCCTTTCTTCTGGAAGTATCCATACTCATCGAGGTGGTACAAATCATCGTAGGCCCAATAGCCTTCATTCCAGTTTTGATCATCGGCCCAAAAGCCTTCATGAGATTCATTCCACCCATCTTCATTCCGTTCCTCATCATATCCTTCTTCACTAACCATGTGAGAGCGGCCTTTTCTCCTTCCTTTTCCTCTGCCTTTTCCTTTCCTTGATCTGAAGAACCTTCGTCCTCCTCTGCCTTTTCCTTTTCTCTTTCCTTTACCTTTGCCTCGTCTGGTCTGTCTTCCTTGGAACCTTCTCTGACACCATGTGTATTAAGCGCCATCATAAACCCGGAAAACATCTTCTAAAGCATCCAGGAATCCTTCTGCGCCGTCTTCGTCATCTTCGGCCCAATAGCCGTCGGTTCCTTCTAATTCTCCTTCATCCAGATCGAGGAAAGAGCTTCTCTGTCCAGTGCCAGTGGGTTGCATCATAGGATTGTCTACTGCCGTCTTTGTAGTGCAAAACATTTCCAGGAATAGATCTCTGAGTTCTTGCACATTGTACTGATCGAGTGTTCGTCTCAAGTCTGCTAGACTTACAAAATAATACCTAGCAAGTTGTCACCCAAGGGAAATGCCAGTCTCTGCTGTTTCGTCTGTTTTCGTTGAGTTGTCTGAATGCTACCAAGGCATGATCATCTGTCCAAGGTACGGCTCAACCGTCACTTGCGGCAGTAAGATTCGATCACTTGCGGCAATGAGATTTTCCAGAGAGGCAACTGCTTTCAGCAAGTGCGGCCTTGCGTTCCATCGGAACCTGAAAGTCAAAACGTACATTTATCAGCGTAAAATCATCAGCGTAACCTAAACGTTAAATTCCAACCCCACCCCACCCCAACCCCCATGATCAGCGTCACATCATCAGCGTAACGAGAACGTTAACATCCCACCCCACCCCACCCCAACCCCCATGATCAGAGTAACATCATAGCGTAACATGAACGTTAACATCCCAATCCACCCTACCCCAAATCCCATGTCGGCTAAAAAAACACTTTGCTATGGCGTCTTTAACGCGGACTTGAGCATAAACAAGCATCTGAAGAGCTGCTTGTTGCAAAGAGTTATGCAGAGGTCGGCTGCTTCCAGTTGCCATTCAACGACATGAAGGGTATCAGTGAGTCACCCGGATCGGAAATCAGCGGCAAACTCTTCACCAGTGCTTCAAAATCTGACACAGTCCACTTCTTCGATGCAAAACTGACAGTTTTATCTGTGCGAGCCCTGTAGTTCGTCAAATAGTTCATCACAGCTGGAGGCTCGTCGCAGCGCTCTGAAAGGATAGTGAAGATTGCGTCCGTATCAATCACCTTTGTGGCACTGAGGTGGGCCGCCACAATAGCCTGCCAGAACATGTGCTGCCAAAGAATTATTTGGAAGAAGAGATACCAGGGAAGACTGTCCTTGACATGTTCTCTTTAGAAGCTGCTATGCAAGATCCCTTCGTAAGGCTCTCTGTGCAAGGTCAGATCTCAAACCAAGATCTCAGATCTCTGGTCAAGCTCTCTACAAAAGATCTCTCAACAAAAAATTATTCTCTTAACCAGGTCTCTGTACAAGATCTCTAGAAGAGTTCTCATGGCAAGATCTTTTGACGATACCTCTGTAGAAGCTCTCTATAAGAGCTCTCTTGGCAACATGCTAAAAGCGCTACGCCTGCCACAGCGAATGGACTTAGCTTTCACACAAGAGCACAGCGCGCTAGCCCAATACACCCCTTCCAAAACAAAATGTCCGCGAAAGCCTCTTTCTGCGAACCTATGCAGTCGAAATGCATTCCTCATGTGACAAGAAATATCTTGTGCTGCAAGGGTCACCAAATCTGCCAAACTAGCACCAGGCCTTAAACACTAATTACCTTGCGAACCGGCCTCCAGCTCAGCTGTCAGCAAACCATAACGTCCACCGTACTTCCTGTTAAAGTCACCATGTCTTGTGACGGCCTGCCACAACATGTACTGCAAAAAGAAATTTTGAGAAGAAGAGATACCAGGGAAGACTCTCCTTGACATGATCTCTGTAGAAGCTGCTATGCAAGATCCCTTCGTAAGGCTCTCTGTGCAAGGTCAGATCTCAAACTAAGATCTCAGATCTCTGAGATCAAGCTCTCTACAAAAGATCTCTCAACAAAAATTATTCTCTTAACCAGGTCTCTGTACAAGATCTCTAGAAGAGTTCTCATGGTAAGATCTTTTGACGATACCTCTGTAGAAGCTCTCTATAAGAGCTCTCTTGGCAAGATGGTAAAAGCGCCACGCCTGCCACGGAGAAAAGGCTTAGTTTTCACACCCGAGCACACAGCGCGCGCACAACGACCCCCTTCCAAACAAAAACAGTTCGCGACAGCCTATTTGTGCGAACCTGGGCCGTCAAAATGCAAGGAATATCTTAAGCCTTAAGCTGCAAAGGTCACCAAATCTGCCAAACTAGCACCAAACCTTAAACAGGAATTGCATGCACTTGACAAACCTAATGGTTCAAACGGGCCTTCTGCTCAGCTGTCAGCGCACCAGGACATCCACCGTACTTCCTGTCAAAGTCGCCATGTTTGTCCAAGCCCATGCCACGAATTCGCAAAACTTGCTTGGCATAGGATGCCCAGCCATGCCAGCCACCAGAATTTCTGCACTTGGAGCAAGTAGTGCACACTAGCCGCCACGCATGCTTGTCATCGCTGCCTCTCTTGCCACCTGATTTCAAGGAAATTGAACATTCTAAGCCACTTCGCCCTTCAACACTGGTCGAAAACCATTCTCTGATCCTCTTCACCAGCACTGGCTTGTCAGCCTCACTGTCAATTCTCTCTTCAAGCAAAAGTAGGTAGTCATCGTAAGCCTTCCCATGCGCAGGCCTCTTGAGACCTCTCTTGCGCACCGCACGCTTGGGGCGGCCAGCAGCCGCAGGCCGTTTCATTGCAGCCACTAGACTCTAGATATCTTTCACAGACTACGGTTGTTTCAAAGAAAAAAATGCAAGACAGCGTGGTTCCAGGGACCCTGCGTATCTTTCAGGCAATGAAATTTCTAGTGAAAAAACCTTTAACAAACCAGCGTGCTTCAAGTTCCTTCAACACAGCATCTTTCTGTGCTCTAAGCAACCCGGTGGCTAGCACAAGTGGGATTCAAGAATGCATGCAGAAACTAGACGACGGTTGGCCCGAGAGCGAAAAAGATGTGTTTCAAGCAGCTCTGAGTATGGTAGTCGTAAAAGATAGTCGGTGAATAGTTGGTGAATTTTATATGAGCTATGGAAAGACATGATGTAAAAAAGTAAGATTGATCAAGAAGAGAATATTTGGTAAAGGGCATCAGATGACATGTGTCGTGGAACCACAGAGAGAAAGAGGGGGAAGAGATAAAGAGAGAGAGAGAGAGGTCAGACGCATTTCCACACAAAGACCTTTGAGATACAAAAGAAGCTCGGCACCATGATGCCGTGGATGACCTTAGTTGCAAACAAAGGTGGGCAAACATAGTCGCAATGGAAATGCTACAAAATGCAAAAGTACACAAACAAAGGCTCCGTAAGAAACTAGAACTCCGTGCAAGAATGCTGTGAATGATAGCAAGTTCGATATCATGATGGCAAGGATAACACCTGTTTCACTGCATTTCTCCGATGTCCCTACAGGATGGAAAAAAAAACTTTACAGACAAACAACAGTTGGCTACTGGTTTTGCATGTTCGTCACGAACAGTCTCTCCAGACGAACAGTGCTACAGATTAATTTGCGCCAGTTGCCCTCAGTGCCACTCGGTATGCAAGCCTTCCAGCTCCCACAAGCTGCTTCCAAGCAAAGGTCGGTACCATGATGCTGCAGATGTAGCATCTGGTCCATGCGTTTACATCTGAGGCAAAAAATGTATAACACACAATCCAATGCGAAGCATCTGCTCTTTCAATTCGAAACTGAAAACACGACTCCGGAGTTTGACATAGCAAATAAGCCCGGTACCATGATGCCGTGTATGACCTCACTTCCAAACAAAGGTGCGCAAACACAGCTTTGGATTGGAAATGTTTAAAAATTGGTATCCAAAAAACAACAAGTGAACGCAGTGAATGATTCCGGGCCCAAAAAAAGTTCGATATCATGATGGCCTGGACGACACCCTGTTTCACTGCATTTCTCCGATGCCCCTACAGGATCGAACAATATTTACAGAGAAGCAACACCTGGCTACTGATTTAGCACGTTTGCCACGAACAGTTTCTCCAGGCGAACAGTGGTGCAAATTCGTTTGTGTACGCAGTGAATGATTCCACAAAAACAAGTTCGATAGCATGATGGCATAGATAACACCTGTTGCACTCCATTTCTTGGATGTCCCTACAGGATCGAACAATTTTTACAGACAAGCAACAGTTGGCTACAGATACAAAATAAGCTCGGCACCATGATGCCGTGGATGACCTCAGTTGCCAACACAGGTGGGCAAACATAGTCGCAATGGAAACGCTTAAAAATGCAAAAGTACACAAACAAAGGCTCCGTACCATGGCATCCAAGAGAATCTAGAAGTCCGTGCAAGAATGCTGTAAATGATTCCACAATGGCAAGTTCGATATCATGATGGCAAGGATGACACCTGTTTCACTGCATTTCTCCGATGTCCCTACAGGATGGGAAAAAAATCTTTACAGACAAACAACAGTTGGCTACTGGTTTCGCATGTTCGTCACGAACAGTCTCTCCAGACGAACACTGCTACAGATTAATTTGCGCCAGTTGCACTCAGTTCCATGTGCCACTCGGTACGCAAGCCTTCCAGCTCCCACAAGCTGCTTCCAGCAAAGGTCGGTATCATGATGCTGCAGATGTGGCACGTTTGCCGCTTTTACTACTGGAGCAATCCCGCTACTGCGGTCGATCTTTATCTGGGCACCTCCACGGACACGACCTAAGTTCCAGCATCTCTGTGAACACAGAAAGATCTTCCAGCCAGTCAGCAGGATGCTCATACTCGAGATTCACAACGCAGTCGTTGCAGTGCCCGCAGATGTAACATCTCTCGGCTGCCATTGTCCTCCAAACATATTCTATGCTTCTGACTGTTTTTTTGATATATTTCATATGATGATGACGAAAGTGTGGTATTGTCACGGTCATGACCTTTGCCCAGCCAGCAGAGACTTGCTGAGATGTCCAGCTATCGTCTGACTCGTTTGGATCGCCGGGTTCTTGGTTGGCACCACAGCAAATACAGATGGTGGTGTCTGCCTCCTTCCAATGACACATTTTCTTCAAAACAACCGGCCAACCAGCTTTTACCAGATAGTGTCCGGTTTCTGGTTGCAAAGAATATTTTGGAGCCAATTCAGAGCTCCCAGGCACAAATGAAAGAATGTGTCGTAGAATTTGGTCATCAAAGACATTCGCTGCCATGGCAGAACACACTTAAATCCCCAAATACTTTATGCGACATGTTTGTGCACCAAAACTTTGTTTGTTGTTAACTGCCGTCATGTCCAACGATGTGGGCGCTGCCGCCGAGTATCTTTCAACACGAAGACCCATAATCGGTTGGCATCATCTCTTGCTTCTTTATTTGAAAACAGAATGTAATACAATGTGAAATCGAGCATGAGCTCATGCATCCAAGCTAGTGGCAAATGGCCCCAGAAATGGCGGCCCATTTCCGGAGGGCCGTTCATGTGCACTTGATCGTAGATGTACAATTCTCTCGAACCGGCGTCCTTCCAGTCATGAATAGATACCAACAGCGCATCGTTCAAATCAACTGAATTTGTTTGAAACGAAGTATCATGCTGTTAGTACAGACTACAGAAGTATTACTTGAAAGCGTCAGGTTTCGATATTTCCACTACAGCTTCACCTACAAACGTCACATCTCTTGAGCGAAACGCATCTTGTCCATTCGTTCACATCTGAGCCAAGGAATGTACAACGCACAATCCAATGCGAAGCATCTGCTCTTTCAGTTCGAAACTGAAAAAACGACTCCTGAGTTTGACATACCAAATAAGCTCGGTACCATGATGCCGTGGATGACCTCAGTTGCAAACAAAGGTGCGCAAACGTAGTTGCAATGGAAATGCTTAAAAATTGCAAAAGTGCACAAACAAAGGCTCAGTATTATGGTATCCCAAAAACAACAAGTAAACGCAGTGAATGATTCCACAATAACAAGTTCGATATCATGATGGCCTGGACGACACCCTGTTTCACTGCATTTCTCCGATGCCCCTACAGGATCGAACAATATTTACAGAGAAGCAACACTTGGCTACTCATGTAACACGTTCGCCACGAACAGTTTCCTCAGGCGAACAGTGGTGCAAATTCGTTTGTGTACGCAGTGAAAGATTCCACAAAAACAAGTTCGATAGCATGATGGCATAGATAACACCTGTTGCACTCCATTTCTTCGATGTCCCTACAGGATCGAACAATTTTTACAGACAAACAACAGTTGGCTACTGATCTAGCACGTTCGCCACGAACAGTTTCTCCAGGCGAACAGTGGTGCAAATCAATTTGTGCACGCCGCGCTCAGTTCCATGTGCCACTCGGCCCGCAAACCTTCCAGCTGCCACAAAGCCTCCAAGACATAGGGGCGATTGTGCCAAGGGCGCAAGGAAGGTCTTTTCTTAAGCAGCAACTGGACGGCATCCTCCGCAGGGTAGTTGTAACCCACGACGAGCCAAGCACATAAAGCCCCAGCGCTTCGATTGATGCCTCCAAAGCAATGAAAGAGCACGTGCATGGATTCGCCCCTGGTCACTGCCAGCATGGACTGTTTCCAGAGTTGGCCACAAACAATTTTCCACTGTTCCAAACAAGAAGCTACCAAGTCAGGGATTCTTTCCTCCCAACGGTGCGGCGGCTTCAATGTCGTGTCTTCCAAATGACACTTGACGTGATAGACATTTTCTTGCTGGAAATACTGCGCCCAATCCTTTGGGGCGCCTCGAATCTCCATTTCATTTGCGCACATGGTCACCACCACGGTGACCTTCACCGACAGAGCCTGGCAAATGTCTTCCAAGCTGCAGGCCGCTTTGATGCTGCCAAGCAGCACCGACGCTCGATCCGTAGGTTTGCTGATCACGGCAGCGTCCAATGGCCACTCCTCTATGGACCCGAAACTGTAAGGGTGCCAACAGGTAATGCGGTCAAGGTCAGTCCAACATTCTTTGTCGGCGTAAGCCTTCCTGATATCTTCTTCGCGCGCCGCTCTCCACTCACGAGCGCTAGTGGTCATGGCTGCCACTGTGATCGAACAAACGTTTCCTACTTTGAACACGACGCAAGCGATTTAACAGATCCGCAATGCACAACTACAGGTCATTCATCCGCAAGCCACGCGAACGACAACAATGCAAACACAACTACAGATCATTGTTTTAATCTACGGTTACAGCATGCAACGATGCCTTCAACCAGAGGTGCGCTAAGATCCAGCTGAGTACTTACTTCCAAGTCGGACACTGAGTTGCAAGCCGAAACTCGATGCCATGATGCTGTAGAACCACTGCTGTTTCCAGCCCTCCTCCATGGCATGCGTAACAGAAACTGCTGTACGAGCATATACGGAAAAAACATGCTCCTTACCATAATGCCGATGATCTCACATGTTCACGAGTTTTCATATCGAAAATCTCATAGAATTCACCAAATAAGCTCGGTACCGCGATGCAGTGGATGACCTTCCTTAGTTGCACGACTTTCTCTGTACGGTGAAACTGTAAACAAAGGATAACAAAAGCGCGGAAACGAATGCTTATCATGATGGCACGGAAGACATCCTTTTCATTGCATTTCGCTCGATGCACGGACAGTCCCTGTAGCATCGAGCCCGTCAAAAATTCCGCGTTTAACAGATCACTCCTCGTTGGCTCGCACCTCCCGTTGGATGGACAGCAACTCGGGATCCTTGGCCCAACGCGCATCCGACACCACAGATCGAAAGGTCGGGTTTGCACGAAGCCAGCGGCTCCACTGTCTATTCACTCTGCATAGGTTGTACCACCCGCAAAGTGAGATCCAAGCCAGAATCACCTGGAAACAATGCAAGTCCAGTCGGGCCAACGCTGGAGCTGCCAACTTAACGTCAAGCTTGAGAAGCCAGAATTGAGCCAGCATTTGTTTACCAACTCTGGAAGGGCGAGCAACAAGAGAGACCACAGAATTCTCATCCGCAAGCTCACGAAGAATAGTCAAACTCTCACGAGCCGCGAATCGGCGATGACCTTCCGCTGCGATGCAAATGTATCTTTTGTCACAACGTCCTCCATGATGCGTTTCTATGCGACCAACCAAGTCGCCCAGTAAATCCACCACAGTCATCCACTGCAGTAAATGCTCTTGGTATAAGAGATCGACACTGGCATCCCGTGGGTCCATGTCGACTAGAAAATGAAACTCCGGAAGGGCACTCAGCTGCTGGAGAGGCCAGATGCTCAAACGAAAACAAATCTCTACCGACATGGGCTGTGTCTCCGCCAAGTTCGGCGACGCGTGTTCATGGACAGCTGACAGTATCAAACCAGGCCGTTGTCTTCGATGGAGATAGATGTCATCCAGACGACGACGCAAGGCGCCGGGTTCCATGTCAGCAGCTATAATCCCGCCGACGTCAAAGCAATTACAACTGCAGTCCACACCAAGTAATTTCCCCATGAAAATTACTACATGCCATGATGCCGTCAATCATATATGTAACAATAGTTTAGAGGTATAAACTGCAAGATCAGAACATGCATTTCAGAGAGATGCCTCGCCGCATTTTTTCATGATCACCAACTGCATTACTTATTTCCAAGTGCGACACTGCATTGCAAGACGAACACTTCACAAATGGAACTGCAACACGCCCGTCCAAGAAACTTGCCCGTGTCAGACAGCGTCAACGCACTCTTACATTTTTCGAAGCACCGTGCAGGCAGGCATTGCAGTTCCTTGTGCCGAACGTGCAAACCGCCGCAAAGCAGGCGAATTTGTATGAGAATCACGTCGCTCGACGCACAGACAGTCCTTGCAGCATCGAGAACGACAGGACGACAGGACTTAATTATGCGAGAAGTGCAAAGCTTGTAAGTACACGGGCAGTTCCTCCAGATTCAAATCCATTGAAAATCAGGCATGCCATCAAAATCTGGCGCGCCATCAGATTCAGCAAGCTCCAGCTCACACCCTGCTGAAATACATGGCAGTGCATCAGTGCCAGCAAGGCTAATGTCGACATCTGTGTCAGGATCGACATCTGGGGCCATGAGTCGAAGAGTCTCACGTGCCTTCTGTATTGCTGTCTCCCATCTTCTCTTGGATGCACACGCAGTGGGATCCGGCAAAGTTTCCGCCAGCACAGTCTCACCCAGGCAGCGGTACTTGAGCGAAAGGTTCATAATAAGCACCTTGCGCCGCTTGATGGACCTGAGCACTAGAGCAGCTGGCCCGTAATCTTTACGACCAATTCTTTCATGCCCATGTCGAGGCTGGCAGGCACCTGCTTTGGGTGGCATTTCCTCGGCCTCAGCGGCCTTGCCCTCTGCCGGCTCCATCTTGCACGGAAAGACAGGGAACGAGGGACAGGGAATAACAAAAAGCAAAAAAGACAAATCTAGGACATGTAAGCCGGAAATGCAACATCCATCAACAAATCACTGGCAAACCTATGCGTGAATAGCCAAAAAAAGCTCGGTACCATGATGCTGTCAAAAACAGACGTTATATATATCATTGATTTATGCATACTTCTACAAAAGTGGTGCCATGCTGCAGTGGAATGCCATGATGCTGTCGATGACATCCTTTGAAAGAAAGTCGCATCGCCCCATTTTTGAGGACGCAACACACTGCTCTGTGACCTCAGTTGCACGACTTTCTCTGTACGGTGAAACTGTAAACAAAGAATAACAAAAGCACGCAAACGAATGCTTATCATGATGGCACGGATAGCACCATTTTCATTGCTTTTTTTCGCTCGATGCACGGACAGTCCCTGAAGCATCAAGCCCGTCAAAATTCTGTGTTTAACAGACATTTCAGGACGCAACACACTTTCTGCGACCCTCCACAGCATGGATCTTTCCTAGCCAAAAATACCACGCTGGTTGAAATAAAAAAAAGGCCGTGGTGCAAAGAATCACGCTGCGTGATGCACGGACAGTCCCTGTAGCATCACTGTCAGCAATGATATTGCATTGGCCAAAAAAAACTACCACTTGGCACTCTTCACTTTCAAGGGCGTTTCCTCAACCAAGTCGACGGCGTGTCTTTTTTTCGAAGAAATCATCTGCACAGCTGCGATGGCGGCACGCTCGGCCATGATCGCTTTCACCTGTTCCTCCGATTGCAATTTGAAGACTCTTTCCGTAACCAAAACCATGTCGGAGCCATCATCTTCCGCCGTCACCTTGCCGATGACAAGATGCACATTGCCATCACACATGTTGAAGCGAATCGCCTGCTGCAATTGGCAAAAGGCCTCCACCCGGAAATGCTTGGGAAACGACGCCTCCACTGCCACCACCTTCTCATACTGCAGCATGATGACCTTGTCGTCCCCCGTGCCCGTCTCAACGATCTTGGCTTCCTCATCTTCTGCCCGCACCAACACAGTGACATAGCTGGGAAAGATTGCCGCGGCTCGCAGCTTGGTACCGAAGCCAGAGAACAACAGGTCCTCATGAGGGCAAGCGATCGGAAACACCATTCCCGTCGCCCTCTGATTCTCCACTCGAACTACCTTCTTGATCATCGGACGCTGTGCATCCGAATACCTCTGGCAGAGAGCGTGCTGTGCGGCGAGCACCTGAAACTGACACTCGGGCAAATTCTCCTGATCCGTCTCCTGCGACTGGAGGACTCCCTGCGCAGCAGCAGGCAAGTTGGATCTGCCGCCGCCTGGCTTGCGGCCATTGGTAGCCAAGCGGACGTCCACTGGATGACAAAAGCACACGGCCTGCGGACCACGCTTCGTCAAGAGGGCGACCAGATCTTCCTTGCTCTTGGCATTTGCCAGCAACCGCAACCTGTCCCCATCCACCAAGACTCTGTCAACTTCACCGGTGTGATCTGCCAAAGTCACTGTGGCCAAGATGGATACCTCTTCCTCTCGAATCGTTTGGCAGTTGTGACTTTCATGACGTTTGCAATGCCCGGTCATCAAACCAACCTTCGTCGCGCAATTCTTGCATGCCGTGTAGATGGGATCCCCCAAGATGCCTGTGACCCAAACGCAGTTCAACTGCACTTCGATGATCTCTTGCTGTGCCTGACAACAGATAATGATAAAGAAAGGGAAAACACAACAAGCAATCAACAAAGAAAGACTCCCAATCACACGGACTAAGCGTGTTCATTACAAGCTAGTTCAGCGCGACACAGCGGCCTCTAACATCGCATCCGTAAGCGCCAGAGAGCACGAAGATACAGTGGCGCAGCACGAAATGAACTTCTCCATGCCATCCGACACCATTCGACGTGAAGCAGTCTGGAGCCAAGGCACGGACAGCGCCTCACCCCGCGTGTCGGACAAAGCCTTCAGTTTCTCGACACGACTGCCTGTGGGATTGACATGCAAAGCACTGAACCAATTCCTGCTGCTATCCATCCAGTGCTCACAGCTCGCCTCGATGCCGGCAGGGATCTTCGACAACAAAGCATTGTCCACCTGCACCACCGAGCCAACATCGATTTCGTTGCCCTTGGCAACAAAACGCCCTCCCCATAGATACACAGCCAGTTCGTTGAAAGACTCATCCTTCAGCCACAATGTCATCTTTTGGACTCTCATCGTGGGCGTCTCCTTCCGGGTCACCTTTCCAATGACATCCGCCCTCTCCTTTCCTTCGGAATGTTCCGCCAAAACACCAAAGTTGGACCTGGCGGTGGGGAAAAGGCCGCGCAACTTCATCGCACTGGCATGAGCCTCTGCCACCGGCGACACCTTGCCCTTGTTCGTGACATCGGCAGAGAAACCGGACAAAAAAAGTGAATTCTGCACTACAACAGCTTGCGTCAATTGGATGTATTTGGGTTGGTAAAACTCCTGGGCCCGCTTGCGAACACCGCTCTCAGAAGATCCCCGGATCTCTGCATAGAGTCCCTGTCCCTTTTGATCTACGAGCCGAACGATCGACTTCCACCAGGTGCCCTTATCTTTTCCAGGCAACTGCTTCATTTCATGGTACACCGGACGCAAAACCACCATGACCATGTGGGTGTTGCTCTTCGTAATGCGTTCCAAAGTCACTTCTTGCAAAGACATGTTTTCAGACCGCGGTGACAAGAGGCCCGCGAATAGGTGCATGCAGCACCAAAGAAGGCAAGTGAGAAACAAATTATAACAGTGCGTGTTTGGCAGTGATTTTACGCTATGTTGCAGAAATCAATGGCTCTTGCACAAGCCGCGGTCTCGCGGACAGTCCCAACAGAAAACCGTGGCTTGTTTGACATTCTGCATGCAACTGTTTTCGTTTTTGTTGACACATCTTGCTTGCACATGATGCCCAAATTGGTCAATGGATTTGAGCCTACACCGTGAAGCCATCAACGCAAACACCGTGACAGCAGGACAACATCTTGGCAAGGAAGTGCAAGTACACAACTGCAATTCATAATGAGCATCCACAAACAGTTAGTTCAAGTTCTTACAACTATCCGAAACATATCCCAAAACATGCACAAACCAACACAGACCCGAAATCAACGGATGTGTGCGCAAGACACGTTGTGTTCACGTGGTGCAGCGATGAATGCGCAAGTCGTCACTATACCACACATGTTTCCAGGCAAACAGTTCTATAACGATGTGCGAGAATTTGACTCACTCCAAGACCAAACACATCCATCAAAAACCCAGGCCGGTACCAAACTGCCGCAAGAGCCACCTCGGAAATTGCAGATTGCACGACATGCTGTACATGGTCATTGTCAGAATGGCATGTTGCCGTGGATGACATCATTTGCAATAAGCAATAGAGGTGCATCGTCACATTTTTCAGGACGCAACACGCCTTCTGCGACCGTCGACAGAACGGACAGACCCTATCACTCTTGGAAGGTCGAGAAGCATCACACTGCTTGCAATGAAAAAAATGCTGTGCACGAAGAATCACGCTGCGTGATGCACGGACAGTTCCTATAGCACCACTGTCAGCAATGATTTTGCAACCAAAAAAAAATAAACTACCACTTGGCACTCCTCACTTTCAAGGGCGTTTCCTCAACCAAGTCGACCAAAAGCTCGGCAGCCTCATAGCAGCATCCACGCACCGCTGCATGCAGTGGAGTGTCCCCGTTGCAATCCTTTGCCCTCATATTCGCTCTTGCATCCAGCAGCAGCCTGCAAATAATCACATCATTTTCTTCCGCTGCCAGAAACAGAGGTGTTTGACCCCATCGATCGCTTGGGCTCACCGCTGCACGGTGCTGGAGCAGAAGTGCAACCTGCCGGCTGAAGTTATTGCACGCTGCGACATGCAACGCCGTTCTCCCGTATACATCTGCGGTGTTTGTCGACGCGGATGCCTCCAGCAACAACTTCACCACAAAATCGCGGCCGCCTTGAGCTGCGAGATGCAACGGCGTCCTTTGCCGCTGCCCCGTCCGCTCGGTATCGGCCATGGCTTCCACTAACAAGCAAACAGTCCTTGCTGCTCCTGCTTCGGCAGCAGCACACAAAGGTGTCACACCATCAAAGTCGTCCTGGTTTGGATCCAAAGGCAATTGCAACATTTCCTCCACTGTCATTTCATTGTTTTCAGTGGCAGCCAAGTTCAATTCAGACATGACCACCGGATCATGGGTCACAAACGGCAGAATCACGAGCTGCACAACCAATGGTCCATAGGCACAAGTAAACGTGTAAGCGTCGCCAAGCAATGCCTCGTGCAGAAACAATCTCAGTCGATGTCGGGACATGCCAATTGCAACGGCGATGCTGCCCTTAATCCACTTTACGGGTTTCCCTTCCACCACATCGGCTGGCAGAGACACAACCAGCTCACCGGAAGCAGAGTAGCATACTTCCATGGCGAAAGACACAAGCAACGAGAAAGCGGTCACGAGCAACACACAATCTCACTGTTTTTTTTTTCACCAAAAAAAGTTCAAATCGATGTCATCTACTGATCACGCAAATCATCCCAGAAAGCTCGATACCATGATGTCACGTATGACACCTGTTGTTTCATTTTCGCATAGACAATCCCACAAGAATGATCCAAAAAGATCGGTACAATGATGCTTCACTAGTGAAATGTCTGCAGATGCTTGCAACAGAGGCCAAATGCAAAAGCCAAGTCAAAAAGAAAAAAAGTTTGAGTTACAGACGAAATCAAAGGTATTGAGCAACACTCGTAGGTCGTGGCCTTGGTGTAGTGCCGTAGTGAACGACACAATCAATAGAATGCCAACAGAACACGGGTCCTGAGATTTTTTGACTGCAAAACACAACACCAGTTTTGATTCTGAATGAGAGCTGCGCCTCACTGACCCAGGTCATGCAAGATGCAGCGTCGCGTTGTGATATTCTCACTGTCGCATGATCCGTCTCAAACACATGCATTCATATAGAAGAATGTTTGAGAGAAAATATTTTGATACACTGGCACAAAGATGCACCACTAAACTCTGTCTTTTTCGAAGCAAGAGCCGCGAAGCGCGATCGTGCAGACGATGCCAGTCGAACTGCGTTATTTCCCCATTGCTCGGACAGTCCCTTCCGCAATGATTACTGAACGCAAAAGCACACGGCAACAAACACATGGCACTACAGCGCATCCCGCGCATCATCTCGCATTCCTCAGTTCCTAGCAGGACGCTCATGAACCGGCTCATTAGCAACCATGGGGTCGATGATCTGATAGAGCAATCTTCCCTGCTCATCACGTTCTTCTGGAACAAGAAATCCATACCAACGAAACTCACCAGGTTGGACCTTCTCCAAGACATTTGCCTCCATCTTTCGAAAGTAACCCAGAGCAGTTATTTCTACCTGGAGGAAGCTGTAATCGAAGTAGTTGTAAGTGTGACACCATTGAACATCTGTGGCACGCCCAAGAGGCATTTGAGTCGCACTCAAATCGATCCTGGAGGTAAAGATGTCTGGCTGGATTCTATGATGCGTCCGCAGCTCCTCCATCTGTGGTGGGGCGAGAGCTATCCACAGACGAATACTATCCTCCATTGAGTTCAAACCGAGATTACTTCCCACACTCAGCAAAGAAAATGGCTTCGCGACACCGATGCCTTGCATGTGGATTGACACTCACTGCAAATCTCTGTCCATGCTGATCTCTAGACTGTGAACTCTACCGCTTACAGTTCTTCCCAAACCAACGACAGACAAGTCTACAGTCAACTTCCAGTTCAACATGACAACTCCACACGCCTAAACTCACAGTTTCACTACAGCAAATCAAAAACAAACCGTTCATGATGACACAACTGACACGTGACAACTGTTTTTTTTCATAACAATTCCCATATAAACCACTAAATAAGATCGATACCAAGCTAAGGGGCTGTCCGTGAGATCTCGGCCAACTGTGGCATGCAGCGTCACGCCCTGACATCCTCGGTGCCGCATGCCGCGTCTCAAACACATGCATTCACATCAAATTTTGATTGACGACAATGCACCTCGCACAGAGATGAACCACTAAACTCTGTCTTTTTCGAAGCAAGAGCCGCGAAGCGCGATCGTGCAGATGATGCCAGTGGAACTGCGTTATTTCCCCATTGCTCGGACAGTCCCTTCCGCAATGAGTACTGAACGCAAAAGCACACGGCAACAAACACATGGCACTACAGCGCATCCCGCGCATCATCTCGCACAGATTTTCTCACTTCAATCCAACAAGTGATCCACTGCCATCGAAACAACGTCACGATCACAGCTGCTCGAACCAGTTGCTTAATCTCCTGTGCAGTCATTTCGAAGTTATAGAATAAGAGGTGTTTTTGCCAATGCTCCACATTCTGCACAGAAGGCCCAGCTCTTGGAAGCATCCAACAGCAAACGCCTTCGATCACGTCGTTGAGATAATCTGGGCAAATCCCATAGCGAATGCGTCCCTCTTCTTCTTTTTCTCCGGGATAGAACCACTCGACCTTCATGTGCTTCAGCAAAGCAATGAGGCGATCTGAACTCGCAAAGTTGTAGGCACATTGACTTGTGGCCTCCCAACAGAAGGCTTTCCCAGAAGGCGTCTCCCGGTTGGCCCAAATAATTCTTTCCAGAGGCAACATAGAATGAATAGTTCGCATCAAATCCTGCACATGCAGCACCAGTCATCGGGTGTCAAACACTTCAATTAAAATCATCAGCCATATATCCAAAAATTCAAATCTAAAATCGAAAAACAACGGAAATAACATGAAAGCGAAAACCAGCGGTTTCCAACGCAACTCCTGCATGACCGAGTGAACATTGTGGTCCGAAACGCCGTCTGGCAATTTGTCCTTTCTTCTTTGCCGTTTTCCGTCCTTATTCTTGTCACGATCGAATGGTAGGTGGCCTTGTTCCTGTCTTTCCACAAAAGTCAAAGTCTCACTCTTTCGAGTGGGCCTCGCAAAGAAACCTTTCTGACCTGGTCGAACCACAAATTTGTCTTCGAGGTCTTGCAGTCCTTGTTTCATGACTTCATTTTGCCACACGTCCAAATCCATGCGACCCAGCACTTCCTGCGCAAAATGCTGCAGTGAAGGATTGAAGCACTCCGATGTGATCTTGTTCCACAAAAAAGAAGCCATGCGCGAAGACGGGTGGAGACATTCAGTGATAACCAAATAACTGCCGGAGATCTGTTTTTTGCTCTCAGGCCTAGTTTCACCATGTCTTTTGCACACCGCCACGTTCGTTTCTCCTTTCTCCATCAAAAGCTCTTTTGGCACCGCCAAGATGACGACCGCCCATTGCGTCGGCTCTTCAGATTCAAAACAATGCAGCATCACCGTGCTTTGGCGTCCTCTAGCAGTATTCATTTCAACCTTGCAAACCACCAGCGGCGATTCCCGGAGAAGTTCAACACAAATGGTGTCACCCCACGTGTCGATCTCCCTCGTAGGTGGAACCTCGTGCACAACAACCTCTGGAGATCTAGCAACGTTGCGATGAAAAGAAGAGCTGGAAGCAGCACCAGCAGCCTGCGTTCGTGGAAGTTTGTCCTCGTGCCAAGGGTATGGAAAATTGCTCTGACGAACTGCTCGAAACTCAACGGTCATAGCTGACACAGCCTCTTGAAACTTCGTCCATTCTTTGGGCTCTCCCGGTTGAAACCTGATTTTCATTTTGACAATGTTCGTTCTTGGGTAATAGAAGTACAGAAAAAAACGTAACAACATCGAATTAAATAAAGAAAACCTTACATATAGATATATTTATGCAAGCTACTGTTTCAGATCTGAATAGAAACTGCCCAACTCACGATGTGCGAGGTGTGTGGAGACCAAGGCAAGCAATTTCTGAAATTGTTCGTGCCAAGAATCTCCAATCAAACTTTGTCTCCGCAGTTCGGCAAGGAACCCTCGATCCTGGGAAACAAGGTTCTGGAAAATCATTCTCATCCCCTTTCCCAGATTCTTGTATTTGTCTTCCTCACCCACGGCACGCAAACCATCCAGATCGTGCATCACCCACTTGCCGACCACGCCCCTCTGCGCGATGCCCAAGTTGTCCAGCTTTGCGTCCCACGGAAAAACACCTTTTCTCATGAACTCGAACAACACTTCCAACATGTTCATGTACTCCTTGCAGGCTTCCCACCATCCGTCGGCGTCACACTGCTGCTTGGAAACTAGTAATCGAACCTTTTCCAATCCGACCGCCATCAACTTTTCCTGGACCGTGATAGATGCGACAACATCTGCAGCCGACAAGCGCGGCACTTGCTGACCATAGAAACTGTTTCCTGGGAACAAAATACCATCCTTGCCAGCTGGAAGGCTACTTCGAAGATACACCTGACCATAACAAAAGGCCATCCAGTCCGAAAGACTGCCACGGTACATGTCAAACCGCTTCTGCTCTTCTTCTGCACCTCCATGTGGCCACGTTGCACTATTGCGATGCTTCAACATCATCTTCACCACCAGGAGATGGTTGTCCAAAACGTAAACATCTTTGAAGGCGCCACAGCCGGCAGGTGTCATGACATCTCGGATAGTTGAAATCACATTTGGGTCCTCCTGAGACCCAAACACCAGCGTCACACTTGCTCTGAGAATCAAAGCTTGGGCTGGCGCTTTCTTAGAAACCTTTCTCCATGTTATCTCGAGATCCGAGATCTTGGCCTCCACGAGCCTATGGGAGCGAAGTGGCTCCAACGACATAGCGGCACACTTGAAAAGAGAAAGGCTATGTCTCAAATTTTCAATGACTACATGTTTGAGAACATCATCGGTCAGTTTCAAATCTCGAGATCTCACGGACAGTCCCTTCAGAAATCTCGAGAAATGCAACAACCGTTTGGTGGTGTCTTGTCAAGCATGCCTACACCATTTGCTCATGCTGCATGGTATTTTCTTTCCTCATGCGTGACTCTTGTCTTGTCCATTGCCTGCCATCTGAGCCCAGGAATGTTTGATTCACATCTATGGAGCAAAGAGGTCAACAAGGTCTGTACGTGAAACAATGAATTCCCATGGAGCAACACAAAGCATACTCGCTGAAGCCCGAGACTGGGATCGCGACTCCGGAGCTTGCGATAACGAAGCACCATCCTCTGGAGAATGACCTGCAAGCTCAAGACTCAACTGCTGCTTCTTCACCCTGACAAGACTCGTGTGACACTACCCTTACCACGACATGCCAAAGCAAGTACATCAGAAAAGCTCGGCACCATGATCACCTGTATGACATGCGCTGTGTATGATTCCGCTCTACAAAGCTGCCATCCTTTCCTCACAAAACGGGAATCACATCCCGGGCAGCTTCAGGTGACGCACGGACGGTTCCTACAATGTCACCTTCAATGGGCTTCAGGTGACACACGGACAGTTCCTACAGTGTCACTGTGAAACGCTTCTAAAGATTCTTGTCACGGAGCCACGCATCGATGTCCGTGGGAATGTTGTAAGTCGTGTTCGAATCTGCCCACCCCCGAGCATTTTTCCCGCACGACTCACAATTGACATCAAAGTCTGGCTGCGCCGCATAATATTTCAGGCACCTCAAACAATGAGCCTCAGCCGCAAAGAGAAATTTGTATTCCATCCGTCTCTCCTCGGTGATCGTCTTCTTTCTTTTCTTCGAGATACCAGGTCCCAGAGGATAGTTCTCATCGAAGTCATTGCAATGTGGAGCGTCGCGACACAGTGTCGGACCTTCACTATCCGAGTCTTCATCGCTCGGAGACGGTGGTGCAAATCTCATTTTGCGCCAAAAGGTAACATCATCCATTTCCTCGCTGAGCCGGCCTTCACATAGCATTCTCCAAGCTTTCAAGTCCCGAAGAATACACTTCAAGTTCGAAACAAATCGGAGTGAATGACCACGCGATTCGAGATTCCCAAGCTCATTCTGCAAATAGGGCAACGAAACTTCCTTGCATGTCTTGTCGTTGCATCCCAAATTGAAAAGCAAACTTCTGAATCTTGAGATCAACATGTGCTGTCTGTCCCGAATATCACACAACTTCCAATCTTCAAACTCCAGCAATAATCCTTTCAGTTCACGCAAATGTTCTTCTTCACTCTCGTCCCTCGGAGGCTGCGGATAAGAGGCCATGACATCTCGGGCAGCTTTCTCGACAACTTCCAAGGACACCTCCTCTACATCTTGCACCACCCCAAGCTCCAACAGCAAATTCTGATTCTTCAAAAGCAGGAACTCGATAATTTTTTGTTGATCTTGGACGTTAACACTGGGGTTCGACATGTCGCCAACCGAGTTCTTCTACAATGTTACAGTACACCACCACACATCCCGAACAACGTCTACCAATTTGAATATATATTTTTATATTGTTCACTGTTCATGCGTTGCAACAAAATTGAACGGTATAAAATTGAACGGTACAATGCTCCCCGTAATATTTTTTTTGTCCACTGCTCATGCATTTCAATGAAAAACAAAAACATCACATAGATCCACTGCATCGTAAACAAACACTGATATTACCACTTGCAATTCTCGGGATCTCACGGACAGCCCCTACAGAAACCTCGAGAAGAGCAAGAAATGTTCAAGATATCTGTTTGCCAACCGTGTT
Source organism: Cladocopium goreaui (assembly GCA_947184155.2). NCBI lineage: Eukaryota > Dinophyceae > Suessiales > Symbiodiniaceae > Cladocopium > Cladocopium goreaui. The sequence goes on along the minus strand of CAMXCT020003002.1, from coordinate 561,581 downwards.
TCCTGCCTACAAAATGCATCTTGTTTCTCCGTTCATGTCTGAGCCCAGGAAAGTGGTAAAGAGGCAAACCATGCTTGTTTCGTCTTGCATCATCGTAGACAAACTATGCTTGTTTCGTCTTGTTCAAGAGAAACTGAGAACACAATCGAATGCAAAGAATTCGTTCTCTGACTTCAAAACTCAGAGCACAATTGCTAAGTTTGACACTGGGCATGGGCACCATTGTCGCAGAGACCTGCAAACTGCTGAACAGTGAAGCTGGCGATGAACACATCAAATCAACACACTTCAAAAAAATCGGTTACCGTGAATCGCCGAATAAAACCACATGTTGTGCAATGAAAATGACCTGATGCTGGTGAAATCTCACAACAGATCATAACAGTGCATCTCAATGCATGACATCACTGCATGGATGACGGTCAACCGCGGAACTACTTTTCAAAACGGCACTTTCGTTAACCACCACGCATCACGAACAGTCTCTTTAAATGCGGGTGGAATGTTTGCCATCAAAACAAACTATACACACATTCTCACAAGTTGTACTTTTCAAAATGGCACTTATGGATTCCACCACGCATCACGAACAGTCTCTTTAAATGCGGGTGGAATGTTGGCCATCGAAGCAAACTATATACACATTATCACAAGTTGTGGCGTTGCAGCCATCGTTCCACATCATCTGGGATGGGTACCGTGGTACGCTTTTTGCCACCCGTGGAACTGGCAGCCCATTGGCGAGCATTCATGTTGCAAGATTTACAGGTCACATCAAGACCGGGCTGCCTCGCGTAGTAATCCATGCACTGAACGCATTTTCCATGTGCGGAATACAAAAACTTGTATTCGAGCAATTTTTGAGCAGGAACGGCACCATGCCTAGTATCAAAATCAACACAGTGAGGCGTACCAGTGCAAGGCTCCGAAGCCTTGGTCGAATCCGACTGCGAAGTGCCAGCATCACCTTCTGGATCCTTGCCCGCTGAAGCACTGGGCATACCACCATCCGAACTAGTAGCACCGGTACCCGTTCCTGCCTGTGCAGACTGCGCGCCAGGCTGTTGCGAACCACTTGGAACGCCATCTCCTGATTCAGACTCCTGATGCCCTGCACCTCTGCGTCTCCACTGCCGAACCAACAAAGGAGGAACACGCCAGGGCTCTTCCCACATCCCAGGATGAGCATTCAGCGCAGCTTGAGTTCGCGCCGGGACGACGTCTACACCAGCTGCTTTGAACTGTCGCGGAACACTACGCGTCAGTCTCTCCCAGGCCACATTCCAGCGTTTCATTTGAGCCTCCGCCATCATCCTTCTCTCATCGTCTTGCTTGTCCGGATGCAGTGCCAATGCAACTTGCTTCCGCCGCGGCTTCAAAATGTATCGGAACTCATCCTCCGACATGTCCACAATATGGGATTGCTTGCAGCCCAGAACTTCCAACACCCAGGCCACTTCCTCATCCTCCGGCGGTCTCCACGCGGCCATTGAGTCGCGGCCGAGACAAAATTAAATACGCAATGATTGCGGTACTATTTTTCCACTGTTGATGCATTGAAATGAATGAAAACATCACATATATTTTTTTGTGCTATATATCACATAGATCCACGGCATCGTAACCAAAACCTGACATCATCACAATGCAATTCCCGAGATCTCACGGACAGCCCCTACAGAAACCTCGAGAAGTGCAACAAATGTCCAAGATATAAAATGGCCGATCGTCAAAATTGAACGGTACGATGATTCCCATATAATTTGTTTTGTTCACAGTTCATGCGTTTTGACAAAATTGAACGGTACAACATTGAACGCTACAATGCTTCCCGTAATATGTTTTTTTTGTCCACTACTCATGCATTTCAATGAAAACATCACATATATTTTTCGTGTTATACATCACATAGATCCACTGCATCGTAATAAACAAACACTGACATTACCAAAATGCAATTCTCGAGATCTCACGGACAGCCCCTACAGAAACTTCGAGAAGTGCAAGAAATGTTAAAGATAACTGTTTGCCAACCGTCACTTGTTTCCTCCGTGCACAATGCATCTTGTCTTTCCGTTCACGTCTGAGCCCAGAAAAGAGGTAAAGAAGTAAAGAGGTGCACTATGCTTGTTCCGTGTTGCATCATCATGGACTTCGAAACTGAGAACACAAGTCATGAGTTTGACACTTGGCTACGCACTCACACTTCGAAACTCGAAGCACAACTGCTAAGTTTGACACTGGACATGGGCACCATTGTCGCCGAGACCTGCAAACTGAACAGTGAAGCTTGCAATGAACACGTCAAAGCAACACATTTCAAAGAAATCTGGTACCGTGAATTCCCGACTAAAACCACATGTTGTTCATTTGAATAGACGATTTCCCACACAGTTTGCCAACAAAAACAAGCAAAAGCCGGTACCATGATGCAATAAACTACATCCGTCATCTTCACGAGTTCAAGGTAAGCGAGCATCACGCACATTCAAATCACCTCAGCAGCATAGAAGACTCTGCAGAATGCCAAGTCCTTCAAAAGACAAACTGTCACAAGAAACATGCAATTTGTAAGTAAAAACTTCAAGTGTGACACCTGTTGATCAAGCGCAATGGAAGATGTCACTTTCCCAATCGCATCAGATGATAAACAACCTATATACGGTCCCGCGCATCAATTCGCAGAACTCTGTGTTTCTCTCGCATGACGTCCAGGATTGTCCACATCGCCAACAACAGTTCCACATGTTGTTAACAGATGGTGAAAAACAAATGGCCTCACAGAGACCCGTGAAGCAGAGGGATACATGCACGGACAAATCCTACAGCACGTTGTCTCTCCACATCACTGGATGGCAAAAAAAAAACAAATGGCCTCACAGAGGCCCGAGAAGCAGAAGGATACATGCACGGACAGACCCTGCAGCACGTTGTCCCTCCACATCACTGGATGGCATACGCAGTCGGCATCACTGTATAATACAGTGTGCCGTCCGGCCCCACTTTCTCCGCAGACAACTTGTCGAACAATCGAAAGTATCCCGGAAAGTGCTCGAATTGCCACAGTTTGCCTTCAGCCTTAGACGACAACATCCGAAAATGCACAAAACTGAAAAACAATCATGAAACATCAAAGAACACAAAAAGATACAAATACGGCAAATAACAAACACGAACAAACACCCAATCCAAAAGCAGCAAATGCTAAGAGACCACCAAATTCAACACACCCACGGGTGTGAAGACAATTTCGTGTGCTTCCAACTCCTTGGCAGAAGCACCCGATGGATCACTTTGCTGTGCTCGCACAATGGCCTGCATTCACATGCCCAAGGAACACTATCAAACATGACGTACAATTGAAAATGGACCACGTTGTGAACTACATGTCCGCACCTCCGTCGCCGACGGCTTCAAGCCCCAACGACCGCCCCAATGCGGCTCGATCTCCACACGTTCCTCGAAAAGGCTCACCGCATCGGCAGCACTCAGACCTACCCACGTCCGCAGTTCTGATAAGACCATCGCGAGTTCAGAACGGGATCAAATTGCAAGTGACGAGGTCTCACGGACAGGCCCTACAAAAACCTCGAGAACAGTTTCTTGAGCCCCGGGGGGCAGCGATGTTTTCAAGGTTGAAACTCAAAAAATGCCAAGAATTCGATCGGCCCGACTGTTCTTTCAATCGAAATGATGACATTTTGACACTAACAGCACACAGTGGCTTCAAATTCTGACGGTCCTTCACTTGAAAAAAACCAGGATCCCAGTGCCACCTCAGCATTTCGCGTCGATCTGAGAAAACAAAGACATGTTCCAGACGGCACGGAAAGAGCATACTTCAAAGACATCTTCTAGAGACCAGACACCAGCTGCATGTATGCTTTGAGGATCACAGTTGGGACGCCGCTCTTTTGGAAAGCTTTCTCCATGTCATCTCCAGATCGCAGATCTTGGCCTCCACGAGCCTATACGAGCGAAGTGCCTCCAACGACATGGCGGCACACTTGAAAAGAGAAAGGCTATGTCTCAAATTTCCAATGACTACATTCAAATCTTGAGATCTCATGGACAGTCCCTTCAGAAATCTCGAGAAATGCAACAACCGTTGGGGGTGTCTTGTCAAGCATGCCTACACTATTTGCTCATGCTGCATGGTATTTTGTTTCCCCATGCGTGACTCTTGTCTTGTCCATTTCCTGCTATCTGAGCCCAGGAATGTTTGATTCACATCTATGGAGCAAAGAGGTCAACAAGGTCTGCACGTGAAACAATGAATTCCAATGGAGCAACACAAAGCATACTCGCTGAAGCTCGAGACTGGGATCGCGACTCCGAAGCTTGCGATAAGAAAGCACCATCCTCTGGCGAATGACCTACAAGCTCAAGACTCAACTGCTGCTTCACGAACAACGTCTATCAAAGAATGGCGAACATCCAAACAATACACATGCTATATATAAATACATCAACTGCACTGCGAAACCAGCATCAGGTCAGTTTCATTGTCAACACGACACAGCAAGTCGATCATCAGTCAACTTCACAGCGAAGTGCATTTCTCTTTTTCATCAAAGTAAATGCTGTGTGCAGAGATCGAGAGATGACAGTCAACGAACGTGCCGGCTCCAGTGTTGGTCTAATGTCAGTTTTACGGGATGCCTTTGAAGTCAGGTAGATGTTTTACATGTTCTAACTCTAACTTCATGACGCAACGCCTGCTCCCCGCTCGGACAGTCCCTACTGCGAGAAACATACGTCAGGTCATGTTTTACATCTTCTAACTCTAATTTCATGATACAATGCCTGCTCCCCGCTCGGACAGTCCCTACCCCGAGAAACATACGTTGGATCACGTTTTACATCTTCTAGAGACCAGACACCAGCTGCATGTATGCTTTGAGGATCACAGTTGGGATGCTGCTCTTTTGGAAGGCTTTCTCCATGTCATCTCCAGATCGCAGATCTTGGCCTCCACGAGCCTATACGAGCGAAGTGCCTCCAACGACATGGCGGCACACTTGAAAAGAGAAAGGCTATGTCTCAAATTTCCAATGACTACATGTTGGAGAACATCATCGGGCAGTTTCAAATCTTGAGATCTCATGGACAGTCCCTTCAGAAATCTCGAGAAATGCAACAACCGTTGGGGGTGTCTTGTCAAGCATGCCTACACTATTTGCTCATGCTGCATGGTATTTTGTTTCCCCATGCGTGACTCTTGTCTTGTCCATTTCCTGCCATCTGAGCCCAGGAATGTTTGATTCACATCTATGGAGCAAAGAGGTCAACAAGGTCTGCACGTGAAACAATGAATTCCCATGGAGCAACACAAAGCATACTCGCTGAAGCTCGAGACTGGGATCGCGACTCCGAAGCTTGCGATAAGAAAGCACCATCCTCTGGCGAATGACCTACAAGCTCAAGACTCAACTGCTGCTTCACGAACAACGTCTATCAAAGAATGGCGAACATCCAAACAATACACATGCTATATATAAATACATCAACTGCACTGCGAAACCAGCATCAGGTCAGTTTCATTGTCAACACGACACAGCAAGTCGATCATCAGTCAACTTCACAGCGAAGTGCATTTCTCTTTTTCATCAAAGTAAAGGTTGCGTGCAGAGATCCAGAGATGACAGTCAACGAACGTGCCGGCTCCAGTGTTTGTCTAATGTCAGTTTTACGGGATGCCTTTGAAGTCAGGTAGATGTTTTACATGTTCTAACTCTAACTTCATGACGCAACGCCTGCTCCCCGCTCGGACAGTCCCTACTGTGAGAAACATACGTCAGGTCATGTTTTACATCTTCTAACTCTAATTTCATGATACAATGCCTGCTCCCCGCTCGGACAGTCCCTACCGCGAGAAACATACGTTGGGTCATGTTTTACATCTTCTAACTCTAATTTCATGACGCAACGCCTGCTCCCCGCTCGGACAGTCCCTACCGCGAGAAACATACGTCAGGTCGCAGTGTAGTATACCGTCGAAATAAGATGACCATGTCGAACAAAGACATCCGGTAAATCTAAACAACGCTACATGGCAGCTGACGAAGCTCCCCGCCAGCAATGCTAAGCAAAAAGATCAGCAGACATTTCATCTGCAGACAAATGCTGTGACACCCAAGGGATGCACTGCCATGAAAGTCTTATGCACATACTTCAAGGCCTTCCGCTCGTCCACGCAGGCCTGACCTTCAAACTCCCGCATCCGCTGCACCAAAAGAGGATTGTGTTCGTGCAGAAACTTTTCGAACACATTGCGAGGCGGCAAATCCACTATCCACAGATCTTCCAGCTTGGTTGGCCTTGACAACATCACGTACATAGCCAAGCCATAGTCCGCTTGACTCATCCAGGACGGTTTGGACATGAAAGCAAGCAGCCCTTGTCTGGCAGTGATGCCCTGCAAACCGTAGTGCGTGAGAACGTGACGAGGTGCCAGTGGCAACTGTTTGCGATGAACCTGCATAAATTGATTGCCCCCAAGAGGAAGATCCCAGACCTGATCACATGTAACGGGACGCAGCCAAACGTGTCCTTTCGGAGCACTGCCATCTGGCAATTCAATGGCACGATATTCCGGGTCATCGATCTCCACCAAGACGGCCAACGGCTGATATTGCAAAACGACACGTCCACTGCTGTTTGAAATTACAGGTTCCTTCGGGTGCAACTTAATGGAGCGAACAATGACCGGCAACTCTCGACTCCGCATCGGCATGTCCAAAATGCAACTAACACGTGCTGCCATCCCTTCATACAAAGGGCAAATGCCCATGAGATACTGCGTTCTTGTCATGTTCACAACCTGCAATGCCTTCAGGCTCTGCTCCCTTGTCAAATCTGTGGGCCCCGATGCACGATCAACAGCTTGCACCAAGAAAAGAGTCGTGGATCTCTGTTGAGCTTCCCAAGCCACCCGCAAATGCTGTAAACGAGCAACCTGTTCCCACGCCAGGCCGCCCCAGTGAGCACTCAACAACCTTGAGCGCAAGGAATTGTCAGAAAAAAGTTGCTCTCGGCTGATCACTCGAGATTCCAAAGCTTCCCACAATGCATCCTCCAGATGTTCGCCTCGCCGCATGGACAAAAGAATCCTCACAAGCTGCTGTCCGGATGCACACTTCGAAAAACGACCGGATCCAGTGAAGCGCACAACTCGCTGGAGCGATTGCTTGAACGCGATCCGTCCAAGTTCTGAGGCATTGCTGGTGCGTTCAGCCGCCTCCTTCTCCACGGCCTCTTCGGCATCGCTTTGGTCTTCTTGGTCTTGAGGCGGTGCAGGATCAGTAGCTCGTGGCGCATCCACCCATTCGCACAAGGATGCTTGCGCAGTGGGTCGCAATTGTAGAAAGTCAGCAACTTGCACACCAATGGGCACCTTCCCAAACCACTGCTTCAAGTAGTCGCCCATGTCAAGCATAAGTCGAGCTTGTCGAACAGTGGCAAATCGAAGCGAAGCAGCATGGTACACATCCGAAGGAACCATCGACAACTCGTCCAACAGCATAGCCATGATGCCTTCGATCTTCTTTTCGATCGGGCTGCCCTTGCTCTTCGCCGAACGCAAGGAGCGGCGATCCAAGCTGCTGCTCTTGTGCACATTGGCCCACTTGTGCAAAGTTTTGGCCTCAGGCCCCAGGAGGCGAACAGCAGCGTGAGTCGGAGCACCAGCAACATAACCATCCTGTCCAAAGAAGCGTCGAAAGAGTGGCCTCAATACTTTGCTGTATGCATACGTCTTTCCAGATCCACCAGCTCCGAGCCAAAGACAATTGCACCTTTCATTGCACGCACCATCCGCAATGCAATTGTCCGGATTGCTTCGGTTAAGCCACATCTGTTCCATGACCCAAGCAATGGGCGCAATGGCCAAAATCTGTTGGCGATTCAGACTGTGCTCCACAAGCAAGGCAGAAGCATAATCACTCGGACCCACATTCCTCTGGTTCAGCTCCACCAAAAAGGCATCTTCCGTCTCTGGCAAAGGCCGAAAAACATGATCTGCCATCATCTCAGTATCCTCTTCACCACCTGCTGCATGAAGACCCACCAACGAGAACACAACAAGCAAACGAAATTCCCCCCCCGAAAAAAAAAACAACAGAACTGACATATTCAGCAAATCAGCTATATGTTACAACGACAAAAAAGAAAAACAAAACAAAACTCATCCACAACCACAAATTAAATCAAAAAAAACAAAGAAAAGAATCAGTAAAGCTCCGCCTCCAACGCAAAATTCCAAATATTGCTTCTGCAGCATCAAAGACCTCTGGGCTTCGGCGAACGTCCAATTACGCTCCAATCCACTGGCTGCGTTGCCTTTGATTCCCAAATCAATCCTCGCATCCGGAACACCTCCCAAACCATTCACAAAGTCACGCAAACGCTGCAACGCATCCTGCAGCACCGCAGCTACATGATTGTTTGTCGGTAACATATGTTCTCGTCAACAAGGCCATATCACAAAAGCTCGGTACCACATACTGGTGATCATGGAACGTATCATATCCTTTTAGTAGACATTTTCCACACGGATGACTACTTACAGCTTGCTAGCATGATGCAGCAAACAACGCATGTTGCAACACAAGGCATATCATGCTTTATTCGGCACATCTCACACCCGCTGAAAGATGAATCATCAACAACGTTACACAACAACAGCTTAGTACCATGATGCTGCGAAAAACATATATCATCTCCTTTTATCAGGGAAATTCCCACGAACATCGCCCAAAAAGCTCGATACCATGTCCTGCAATACAGATGGCTTTCGATTGCCCAACACCTTCATCCAATCCTCTTCCCGAAACATAGCTTCGTGCAATGCTTCTCCATCCACCGGCCACTGCGCACGTTCCAAGTTGTCCAACTCTTCTTGCAATAGCAGATCATCCTCGACCTCGTGTCCTTCTATAACCGGCGGTGCCGAATCATCTTCCAGGTCCTCCTCCTTGTCCAAAGCAGTCATCAAAGCATAACGCTCAGCTGTCCGACGACTGCTGCTGAGACGACGTGCAGCACAGTGCTGCTGGAAACGCTCCAACCACGATGTCTGAATATAGGCCAAGAACTCTTGCGATGTCAACTGAGTGTAATGAAACGGAACGGACAAGTCTGCGAACCAGGCAACGCGCTCACAGATGCGCAGCATGTCATGATAGCGACAATCCGCTCCTTCTGCTCCACCGAACAGCTTCTCCAAACATCTAAAAGCACTGCTGGTGTCACCAATGCCAGCAACATAGGAACGCACTGATGCAACATCCCGGATGACCGGAGCAGACAAACCGGCCAAAACTCTTTCCTCCGCCAAACACCTCCTCATTGACATGTAACTTTTCCAGTGCTTCCAATGCAGCGTAAAACGAGCAAAAAGAACGCCTTGCTTTGCATCTTCTCCCATGGTGTGGCAAGCAAAGCATCGATGTGACAAACTGCAATCTCCAGAACACGTTGGGAATGGAAAAGATAATCCCAACATGTGAGCTGCGTACTTCTGCACCTCAGCATCCTTCGGAAGGTGCAAATCTGAAGGCACCACAACACTGTCATCTGCTGCTCTCACTTCCTGCGAATTTGATTTCAGCTCAACACAGAAATAAACCACTTCACCCGAACTTGTTAACACTTTCCAAATATCAAACTTAAAGACACCAAACAAAGTAAGAACAAAAAAAACAGAACCACCCACCGCAAGCAATCCTGAACGGAGGAACTGAAGTGGGCATAGTGCTCATCAAAGTCGAAAAACTTCACTCCATCCACCTTGCCGGCTTTGTTCCTCGAAACTCTGCGAACGAAGCGAGAATACATCAAAAGAGACATGCATTGCAACAAAACCGAAGAGCCCCTGTGCAAGTAATCGTCTTTCTGGTTGAAGTTCACATGCACCTGCTAGACTCTAGGCACATCACCTCCCTCATCAACAACCTCCGCAAACTCATCCACCACCACTGGTGCCTCTCCTTCGGGGTCAGGAAGCACATCCAAGGGCGAGCCATTGAGATGCGGCCTAGCTTGCAAAACCTCCTCCATGTCCTCATGTCTGCAACGCATGATTGCATACGGCACATAGCGGAAGAACATGTTGTAGCCACGATACGTCACCAGTTGCTCCTGCTCGAATAACATCTGATACGCCATTTCACCGTTGGATTTGGCCACACAACGATTCATTCCAAAGGCAAGTCTTCTCAAAATCGTCAATGCACGCCTCTGTTGCCCTGTCATAGTAGGGTCCCTGTCCCCCTCCAGGGGCTCCTGCTCGGAGCCCGCTGCAGCTTCCTTTGCCCTTTCCCTTTCCTCCTCTTCCAATCGCTGCACTCCTTCAATGTTGCCGTTTACTGAGAACCAAATTAAGGCGCACACCAAAAAATAATCTATACCATCTCATTTCATTGTAGGAATTCCCATACAAATCCTCAAAAAAGGAGTCGGTATCGTGATGTTCCAAATCAGATATGTTACATTACTTTACTAAGGACATTTGCACAAAATACTGCAAAACAAAGTCGGTAAGAAAAAATATCGTCAAAAATTTCCGTTTCGACCGCCCCAAAGCAAACAGTCCTGCATACAATTCAGGTAACATACTCTGCGAAATTTCAAACTTCTTTGCAGCATACTCACCAGTGTAAAAACCAACATTCATCATATCTCTTGCAAGGTCCACCAGAATGCGATCAAGCGCCTTTCTCATCGTCTGCATCTTCTTATGCTCCGTGTCCAAAACACGACCCATGCATTGCTTCTTCGGCGGCGGATCCGAAGCATCCAACTCAGTCGACACAGGTTGCTCTGCATGTGAGGCATCAGCACCCGATATAGCATCCGAAGACGAACCAAACGCCGGGCGTTGAAGTTCCATCTCCTGCAATCCACTCCCGGACAGTTCCAACAGAGAAGATGCAGAAGCAGGAACTTCGACTCCAGGCTCCTGGTCTATGCTCCCATCACAAAACTTCAAAAGGTCTGCTTCTGAAAAATTGCGTCCAATGTACTTGACATCCACATTGCATCGCATCACTGCTTGCGCCACCGGATTCGACATCCCTTCAAAAGGGTGATCACGCCGAGCTTGAAACACATGCGGGTTTTCGTTTTTGAACTCTTCAACCTCCTTCAAATCTACCGTCTCATATTGCAACCGAGAAAAACCTGCTTTCGCAACTCGAGGCCAACCTTTCCGACATAACACTTTCGGCTTGTCCTCCTTGCCCAGAATCATTTCAACGTGAAAGCAACCAAAGCGACACCCACGTTTGCCTTTCACGGCTTTCCTCAGCCAAAGCAACATGTCGTGTTTACATATACATACTTCTTCACGTTGACAGCCAACTATGCACGTTGTACACTCCAGACGTCTCTTTTGCATTCTACACAAAAATGTTTTACGCAAACTGATACCGTAACAGCAACCGTGCAACATGTAAACGAACAACAAAAGCCATGACCAAGCCGAAACCGCACGTAACTCAAAAATAACGACAACAAACAACCACACCCACAACCACAACCACAACCAAAACAACAACCACGACAACAACAACAACAACAACAACCACCACAACTTTGCCAAGCTCATTGCGAGGAACTTTTTGAAACATGATTTCGTGCATTTGTGAAAATGATTCTGGATCACCAAACGTCTGTAATCCTCACAGAATTTTATTCTTCCACTCAAGACCATCTCCCGCAGAACGTTCACTGCGTCGCAGATACTTGGGTCGCAAAGAAGCATAGCATCCGGTCAATGTCAAAACCTTGCCAGCCACGGATCCGCCCAACTTCAAGGCTTCCAATTCGTGTCCATCCGGCTCCGTAGGCACCAAAGGCGCGGATTCATACTGGTGACCACATTCTGATCGCTGACGTTCATTCAGAGGCAGTGGCTGTGTCGGACTGCTCAACTGCTCCGACAAGGCCAATTGAGAATCATACTGAAAACGCTGCACAGCCTCCAAAACACGACGACTCCACCGCTGCAACTCAACGACCAACTCACCATGCTGCACCCGATGAATCAGTTTCCGCAAGCGATCTCCCAGGTCGTGTCCCAGCAAGATAATAAGCATGTGGGGGTGCAAAGAACCACGACCCTGAGTCTCCAACGGGCCGTTCAACGCCACAATATCACCGAAAACACCTCCTTGCAGGGAACTCGCAATGCCATCTTCGAAGGTTGCTGCCACGCCAACACGAAAACTTCCCTTGGTCAAAGGTGGAAGAATGCCCAACACTTCCTCACAGAACAAATCCATCATCAAGGCAAAGCAACGCGCTTGAGCGACGGGATCGCTCGCGACAATCCGTCGCATAGCAGCTGCGCTGGGCAATTCGGGCATCTCCGCCTCCCAGTCCAAATCAATTTTGCACTCTTCCACTTTGACATTCTGCAGGTGCAATTGAAGTAGCAAGGACGAGCGCATATCTGCGATGTTGGGCGTGACGAACAGATGCGCAGAACCATAATGCCACCCAGCCGCATGTCCACGCAACCGGATCTGGCTGCGGTGCCCTTCCATGCCAATGATGCTCGAAGTTGCCTGAAGCACTCCTCCCAATGCTCGCTTCAAGGCCACATCCACCTGCGGATCTCGCAGCAACTCCCTGAGGTCCGCATTGTCTCCATGCAATGCCATTGCCTTGAGCAATTGGTCCGTGTTGACTTCAGAAATAACACGACAATGTTTGCCAAAGCCACGACGCATCACATGCGCTTTCGTCGCACGCATCAACTGTAATCGACGCTGCACGTCGTACATCACTGGAAGCAACGTCTCCTGCCCGCATACTTGGAACAAAGGCGACCAAACTCAAAAACTGAAACCACCAAAACACAACCACCAAACCATCCTGGGGAAACAGAAAACTCAGCAACAATTGAATAAACCAAATCCAAAGCACTGAAAGCGACCATCTTGGCAACAAGGCATCACCCTCACTGTAATGCAGTTCTTCCCGAAGCAACAAATATCGAAACACTTCTGTTGCATCCATGTTGGCTTCACGCTTCAAAAAAGGCAAGCCATCACCCCATGGAAACAAATCCGGAAACGACATGCCCCAGGTGGCCGGATCAAACATCGACAGCGGTTCGTCTCTGGTCGGAACAACCAACTTGGAAGGTTTAACTTGGAACATAGCTGATTCCACATTGCGCTCATTTTCAGCCGTGCCACGGGCAATCTTCTGAATTCTCCGAATTTTCTGAAGTGTTCGCCTCTCTTGGGCTCCTTCACGACCCAAAAGTTCACCAGGAACAGATGCATCCGGGGCCGGCATTTCATTGTTGATGCGGTTGCGAAGCACATCGGCAGCATCGCTCCTTCGCCGCCCACCCTGTCTCACACAGACCTCCTCCACATCCTTCAACACACGCACCCACTTGTTCTGTTCATCCGCACCATCGTTCAAGCCAACAATGGAAGACATCAAATGACCTGCAATGTTTGCGTGAGTGAGTTTTCCATATTTACTTTCACACACACAAAACAAAATGGTTCCGAAACGCAGACGTTACAAAGCAAAACTCGATATTAACATCGTTTTCGATCGCTTCATTCGGACAGTCCCTATCATGAAGCAATGAATACAACCAAATTCACTTCGGAACCCTGCCTGGTGCATCTAGGCCTTCACGCTGCTTCATTCGGACAGTCCCTACCATGAAGCAATCACCTGCACCTGCAATGTGTGCGCGAGTTTTCCATATTTACTTTCTGCCACACAAAACAAAATGGTTCCGAAAGGCAGACGTTACAAAGCAAAACTCGATATTAACATCGTTTTCGATCGCTTCATTCGGACAGTCCCTACCATGAAGCAATCAATAAAACCAAATTCAATTCAGAACCCTGCCTGGTGCATCTAGGCCTTCACGCTTTTCTTCACTCGCATCGTCCATCTTCTCATCATCCGACGCGTCTTGTCCCTGTGCGTCTGCAGGACCTCGCTGCAGCAACTCCTGCGCCAATGCAGAATCCTCCGCAGTTTCCAGGACACAGCCCTCCAAAAGATCATCACTGCCATCTCCCAGTTCCACCCCCGCATAGAAAGGATTCGTTTTCCTCAAACATTCAACAGCGGCAGTGTACTCATCTCTCGGGGCACGCAACAAAGAAGAGCCCTTGACTGCATCCTTCTGGCTTCCAACCAAAACAAACAAAACTGCATCTTGCATATCAACATCTTTTGGAGGGAGCGTGGTCAGCACTGAAGACGGCTTCGCTTGCGGGAGAAAAATCGAATTCCCTACAAAGCCATGCTGACGTTCCTCACGCGACAAATGCCCGGGCTGCAATACCACAACCTGCATGCACGCCCGTGTCATCGGCAAAAGTCGCTTCGTGGCCGAGGCCAGGCCACGCAATGCGGACAGTTGCTCGCCCATCCAAAGGTCATTGGCCAAGCTGTGCCGAGGCAACGTCAGACTAGATGACATCAACGAGCCCTTGCAGTCACTGCACACCAGGCAAGGATCCTGCAATTGCAGTGACATCCGAACATACTACTAGAACTTCACCCAAACAAAGTCGAGTAATCCGATGCCGTGAGCACAGAAAATTAGCTACAAACAAGTGGTATACCGTGATCCCTCAATGAAAGCAACAAACCCGTGCAGTCAGTGGTAAGGGTCCTTCAAGTCCACCGGCATCCGACGCTTGTGTAAGAGCAAATGCTCCCCCTTGCAGTATGGATGTTCAACAGCCGAAGCATGCAGAGCCTCCAAAGGGATATTCGGCCATCTTCGACTGTATCTTTCAACTCCAAGAATTCGACACAAGCGTTCCTGTTGACCACACGGAATCACATCCACCGCACCGTTCTCCAACTCGGTGCTGCCAGCCGGATCTTGGAATAAGATTAACATCTTCAGCTGCTCCCGCCAAAACCTGCGAGCACACACCACGCATGCAGTTTCAAAGCGACCTCCTTGCTCGGGCTGTCGAAGCCTTTCATCAGCATTCTCCATGAGGCGACGTTGCGAAGCAAAGCTGGTGACCTGATGCATCACTTCATCAAAACATTATCAGCAAATTTCACTACCATGATATCTCGCATCAAACATGTTACACTACCCTACTCCGATCGTGCTAACAGAAATACAAAACGCAAAAAACTCAGCACCACGACGCCGTGAATTAAAACTATTATCTCCGTTTATGATACAAATTCCACACAAATAGCTACAAAAAGCTCAGCACCCCGATCCCACAAAAGGTCAGCGCAGACAAGAAACTGTGGGGCCCAGGTGTGTCAATAGTCCAATGACCTTCTTACGATACTCGATGAGCACACGGCTGGCATCGGCACCTCCACTGTGTTTCTCCACTAAATGTTCCAAAAACTCTTTCTGTCCGCCAGTTCCAAAATTGCACAGTCTGCACTGGTAACGCTCCAGCGGATTCTGAACATCATCATCATCATAAGACCATAACACAAGGCGAGACAGCGCTTCACCAATAGCAGTGATAGCTGGACTGCAGTCCAACATCTGCGCAACTTCACGCAGCTTGATCTCAAACTTCATATTCACATTTTCCAACACAGCAAATGCTTTCTTGGCAACTTGCAAATTCTCTGGCAAGGCCTCCATAGCAATGCCCGCAGCAACATCCATCTCCACATCTGCCTCCTCAGCAACTTCCACACATGAAGAGCCAGTGCTGTCAGGAACAACTGCATTACCATCCCCTTCCACATCCACCTCCGGAACACATTCCACAACAGAAGTGCCAGCGCCGAAAAGGATGGCACTCAATGGCACAAAAGCGGCCTTGCAAAGAGTTCCTTCAGTCCACCCAGGAATCGACTGCATCAAGTTCCGTTCCGTGTCGGATCTCCATTTGATACCATTCTCTGCATCATCCGAAGCTTCCAAACAATCCAACTTCAACTCCTTGATGTTGTCCACATCGCCAGGGAATGCAGCTTTCATGGAACGACAGCGCACCTTCTTCTCCTTCTCCAAATACTCCGACACCCGCTTGAACAGCACACCGTCTTCATCTGAAGTCGGCAACCGCAAGCACTGCTGCACTTCCTGCCATTGTCGTATATCCAGTTCCAATTGAACGACAACCGGAGACACGCCGCTCCTGTACACACGATGTCATAATCAGTATGCAATTCCTCGAGATCTCACGGACAGCCCCTACAGAAACCTCGAGAAGATATCTCTGATGATCTCGAGATATATTGGCTACCATGATCACGCGCATGATGTATAAATAACATACATTATCTCATTCATCGCGCAAACAAAAAAAAAGCTCGGTACCATTATGCTTTACATGAGCAATTCTGGAGATCTCACGGACAGCCCCTACAGAGACCTCAAGAGATGCAACAAATGTTGAAGATATTTGTTTGTCGATCCTTGGTATTTCACAAACATGATGCCATCTATGACATATGTCATGTCATTTTATTATGGACATTTCCCCATAAATGGGACAAAACAACTCGGTACCATGATGCCGTGTATAACACATGATAATTCATTTTAGCATGCAAATACCCACATAAATTGCCAAAAAAAACTCGGTACCATGATGTTGTTATTCGCAAAGGTGACAAAGGTAAGAAAAGTACACAAAACACACAACAACGACACGCACTCGTCCTGGAATCACGGAGTTCTCCGACCGTCACTGGATCGTGACGTGAGCGCATACCTTGCAATGCAGGCGTCTGGCGAGGATGAAGTAACTGCGTCGGCAAAAGCCAAGCAAACTGTAAACACTTCTTGTTCCCATAGCGAGCAGATGGAAAACATTCGGACCAATAGCACACCTCCACGTCCTGGTCAAATCTTTCCCAACCATATCTCCGCATCAGGCATCGCAGGTACGTCGCGTCTGCAGCATCCAACTTACCTCGACGCCGGCGCACCTCGCCCTCATCATCCACCACCAACGCTTTCGTGCCCCACAGGATGCCAAGGACCACCTGCAAGCAACGCAAAGACCAAACAACCGCGAACCGGCAAGACACGACAAAAAAAAACTAACGCAGGCCATACAATAGTTTCGACAACCACTCACCTCCACCACATTGTCACGATCCTCATAACCACCAGAACTGTCCCATTCACAGGCAGCTGTAAGTGTGTGGACATCCCACAAACGGCTCGCCACTTGCAACATGTCCGCGTCGATGGTGAACCCCACCAAACGACACCATTGAAGTCGTCTTTCTTCCGATACACTCAGCAAAACACAGGACAACAATGCCACGACCTGATGCCGCAGCAAATGCTCCATGCCAATGGAGGCGAAGTAACCTGGTAAATCTAATAAATCAACAGAATCCGTGACAGCTTTGCTGGGCCACGATTGCTGCACTTCATCGAAAGTAGCAAGAAGCGGCAACGTCGCATCCACCACACGAGCATCCAAAGAAGCAAGCGAAAGATGCAATCCCTCCACCTGACCCATGGTCTTGTCGGCCAAAACCGCTAAAATACGCATGCGATCTTTTTGTTCTGGAACAGCATCTCGAAGCAATGTAGTATCAGGCGCCGAAGGACTTTCCAAACATCGTTTCAGCCAGCCCCACAAGACACTTGCACCAGATGCAAGGGTATCATCGTGACACGGCTCCTGCTAAAAAAAAAAAAAAAAACAGCCGCACTTGACGTTTTTGCAATGCCGACAGTCTACAATTCAATTCTCGAAATCTCACAAACTTGCACCCAACCTCCATGGAAGTCGCCAAGACTTTCTTCAACGAATTGCGCAGCTCTGCTACAGGCAGCCAAGCGTTGCCCGATCGTGTCTCCACACCAGCCGCAGTAGCCAGGACTCGAAGCTCGTCTCTTCCTATTCCGTACAAAGCACGACTGAGCCACTCCTCACCCTCTGAAACAGCTCCAAGGTGAAGTTCTTCCAATTTGGCAGCCGATGCTTCTTCCACCTACAGCATGGAACACACCGCCACCACAAAACAACCATCACCCTACAAATTTTTCCCGCTGCTCATGCATATCAATGAAAACATAACACATAGATCCACTACATCACAAACGAACATGGGCATGATCACTATGCAATTCTCAAGATCTCACGGACAGCCCCTACAGAGACCTAAAGAGATGTAACAAATGTTGAAGATATTTGTTTGTCGATCCCTGGTATGTCACAAACATGATGCCATGTCTCACAAACATGCGAATTCGGTCACAAAAACAACTCATGTCACAACACATTTTTTGGTTGAACCCAACCTCCGTGGAGGGTTCCAAGACTTTCATCAACGAGTTGCGCAGCTCTGCTACAGGCAGCCAATTCCGGTTGGAATGTGTCTGCACACCACCCGCAGCAGCCAGAACTCGAAGCTGACGAGCTGACATTTCCGACAAAGAACGACTGAGCCACTCCTTGCCCTGTGAAACAGCTCCAAGGCGAAGTTCTTCCAATTCGGCAGCCGATGCCTCTTCCACCTACGGCATCCGACACACTGCCACCACAAAACCACCATCATCCTACAACATCGCACCATGTGACAAACATTCAAATTCGGTCACAAAAACAACTCATGTCACAACACATTTTTTGGTTGAACCCAACCTCCGTGGAGGGTTCCAAGACTTTCATCAACGAGTTGCGCAGTTCTGCTACAGGCAGCCACGCCTTGCCGGATCGTGTCTCCACACCACCCGCAGCAGCCAGAACTCGAAGCTGACGAGCTGACATTTCCGACAAAGCACGACTGAGCCACTCCTTGCCCTCTGAAACAGCTCCAAGGCGAAGTTCTTCCAATTCGGCAGCCGATGCCTCTTCCACCTGCAGCATCCGACACACTGCCACCACAAAACAACAATCATCCTACAACATTGCACCATGTGACAAACACGCAACTTTCGTCACAATCCCATTCTGCCCCACCGGACCTGCATGCGTGGTGCCAAGACATCCAGCAATCGAGCGCGCAGCTCTCCAACCGCAAGCCACTTGTAGTCCGGTCCACGGCCAACATTCCGAGCATGTGCCATTTTGCGAAGCTCCATGACGGAAATGTTTGCCAGGGCATCCTGGAGCCATTCACGACCCCTGGTCACAGCACTGCTACGCAGCTCCTGCAACCGAATTTCCACGCCATCGGACGACGAGGATGACGCGGTCGCATGCTCCATTCGCACAGACATTCCCTTCAGCAAATGAAACAGCGACCACAAAATTGTACGGTACAATGATTCCCGTAATATTTTTTGTCCACTGCTCATGCATTTCAATGAAAACATTACATATATTTTTTTCGTGCTATACTTACATAGATCCACTGCATCGTAAACAAACACTGACATTGTCACAATGCAATTCTCGAGATCTCACGGACAGCCCCCACAGAAACCTCGAGAAGTCCAAGAAATGTTCAAGATACCTGTTTGCCAATCGTCACTTGTTTCACGAACATTCAGCGTACATATAAGAATATGGATGTTCACTCTGTACACAATGCATCTTGTCTCTACGTTCACATCTGAGCCAAGGAAAGAGGTAAAGAGGTAAACTATGCTTGTCGCTGCAGAGTTGCACAATCCACTGCAAAGGATTTGTTCGCTGCGTTCCAAACTGAGAATGCCACTCATGAGTTTGACATGGCAAAGAACCACTGTCGCAGAGTCCTGCAAACTGAAGGCTGAACGTGTCAACAGTGAAGCTTACAATGAACACATCAAATCATCAAACCACATGTTATTCATTTGCATATAAGGTCCCGACTTAAAAATGGCGGCAGGTCAGGATCGGCCCGCATAGTATTTTTTGTCCACTGCTCATGCATTTCAATGAAAACATTACATATATTTTTTTCGTGCTATACTTACATAGATCCACTGCATCGTAAACAAACACTGACATTGTCACAATGCAATTCTCGAGATCTCACGGACAGCCCCCACAGAAACCTCGAGAAGTCCAAGAAATGTTCAAGATACCTGTTTGCCAATCGTCACTTGTTTCACGAACATTCAGCGTACATATAAGAATATGGATGTTCACTCTGTACACAATGCATCTTGTCTCTACGTTCACATCTGAGCCAAGGAAAGAGGTAAAGAGGTAAACTATGCTTGTCGCTGCAGAGTTGCACAATCCACTGCAAAGGATTTGGTACCTGCTTCACTGCATGTCACTGCATCAACATGGACATGTCCACACCAAACATCAAGTCCCAAACAGCAAGGAAGCAACACACCTGGAGCACATGAAAGTTCAGCATCACTAAACGTTAACCTTTGTAAACGTTCAAACTTTTACAAACAGACGGTTTCACACACAGACGCTCCTACACGCAGACGCTTTTACACGCAGATGCGTTTTACACACGCACACACGCTTTCACACACAAACGCGTTTACACACAGACGCATTAGCACACAGACGCTTTTACATACAAACGCTTTTACACGCAGATGCTTTTTACACAGGCACACACGCTGTCACACACAAACGCTTCTACACACATACGTTTTTACACGCAGATGCGTTTTACACACGCACACACGCTTTCACACACAAACGCGTTTACACACAGACGCATTGACACACAGACGCTTTTACACACAGACGCTTTTACACGCAGATGCTTTTTACACACGCACACACGCTTTCACACACAAACGCTTTTACACACAGACGCTTTTACACACAGACGCTTTTACATACAAACGCTTTTACACGCAGATGCTTTTTACACACACACACGCTTTCACACACAAACGCTTATACACACAGACGCTTTTACACACAGACGCTTTTACACACAGGCACTTTTACACAAACGAAAGCGTCCATCGCAATTTTACCTCAGTTTTTAACGTCCAACGTCCATTTCGTGCGTAAGGGTTGCGAATAACAAAGTAAAGTCGCAATTTTTTCCCAGTTTTTGACGTCCAACGTCCATTTCGTGCGTAAGGGTTGCGATTGACAAACTCAAAGTCGCAATTTTTCCTCAGTTTTTGACGTCCAACGTCCATTTCGTGTGTAAGGGTTGCGATTGACAACTCAAAGTCGCAATTTTTCCTCAGTTTTTGACGTCCAACGTCCATTTCGTGCGTAAGGGTTGCGCGGACACTCAAAGTCGCAATTTTTCCTCAGTTTTTGACGTCCAACGTCCATTTCGTGCGAAAGGGTTGCGCGCGACACCTCAAAGTTGCAATTTTTCCTCAGTTTTTGACGTCCAACGTCCATTTCGTGCGAAAGGGTTGCGCGGGACGCTTCAAAGTCGCAACTTTTCCTCAGTTTTTGGCGTCCAACGTCCATTTCGTGCGAAAGGGTTGCAATGGACAAAGTAAAATCGCAATTTTACCTCAGTTTTTGGCGTCCAACGTCCATTTCGTGCGAAAGGGTTGCGTTTCGTGGCGCTCCGGCGGCACCGCCACCGCCTTAAGAGAGAATAGAAGAAGAGCGAGAGGAGATCTGCAGATGTGAAGGTGTGAAGATGTAGATCGGCAGATGTGAGAGTGTGAAGATCTAGATCTGCAGGTGTGAGGGTGTGAAGATCTAGATCTGCAGGTGTGAGGGTCTAGATCTGCAGATGTGAGGGTGTGAAGATCTAGATCTGCAGATGTGAAGGTGTGAAGATCTAGATCGGCAGATGTGAGGGTGTGAAGATGTAGATCTGCAGATGTGAGGGTGTGAAGATCTAGATCTGCAGGTGTGAGGGTGTGAAGATCTAGATCTGCAGGTGTGAGGGTGTGAAGATCTAGATCTGCAGATGTGAAGGAGTGAAGATCTAGATCAGCAGATGTGAAGGAGTGAAGATCTAGATCAGCAGATGTGAAGGAGTGAAGATCTAGATCAGCAGATGTGAAGGAGTGAAGATCTAGATCAGCAGATGTGAAGGTGTGAAGATCTAGATCTGCAGGTGTGAGGGTATGAAGATCTAGATCGGCAGATGTGAAGGAGTGAAGATGTGAAGGAGTGAAGATCTAGATCCGCAGATGTGAAGGAGTGAAGATCTAGATCAGCAGATGTGAAGGAGTGAAGATCCAGATCAGCAGATGTGAAGGAGTGAAGATCCAGATCAGCAGATGTGAAGGAGTGAAGATCTAGATCAGCAGATGTGAAGGAGTGAAGATCTAGTATAACGGCTGCTTTTTTACGAAGAACCCTTCGCAGGCGCTCTCGGGAAGAATGAGGGCAATAAAATATCAGGAGACGCAACCATTCAAGACAGCAAAATTCTTTCATCCAGCTTTCTGGCCGGGTGACTCTCAGCTGCTTACAGAAGATTCAATAAGGCTATAGATGCTGTCTGTTCTCCATGATGGTGATAAACTTAAACACGGTGAAGCTTCAAAAATAAATGCTGAGTTGAGTTACTCCAATTTGCTTGCAAGTTCGTTCCCACTCCCACGATCCACCCTCTGAATCTTGCAACACGGGCAGTTCCACACGTAACAAACGAGGACAATGTATTAGCAAGATACCCCAAACAGTTTGGGGCAAGTACAAAAAGTACTAGAGTGTAGATGAAAATGATGAAGATGATGATGATGATGATGACGATGATGATGATGAGGAGGATGATGGTAAGGAGGAGAAGAAGGTTAATGATGATGTGCTAGGTATGTAAGTAAAGTTTCCACCCTAAACCCTGCCATGGAGATACACGGATCACTACGCTCGCTCAACAGCTACAAGTCTAGTCGCAGTCGCGCCGTTCTATGTAAATCGTAACATGAGGACATTGTGCCACGGTATCTATAACCAATATATCAACCGTAGCGGTTTATATACCCAAATGCAAAACGAAAAGACATGAAAGACACAGCCGAGCTGAAATTCCACCTGGCTAAAAGTCGGTCTTTCTTTTTCTCCTTTCATTCATTCTCTCAGGGTTGGATTCACACCAAATGCTATCAAAAGCAATATGTTTTACCTATGGTAACCGAGTCGAATAGAGCCCGAAAAAGTTGCTCCAACCCTCTTTGGTTGATCCCCTTCAAAGGATACATAAACTTCAATGAAGACATCAATTAAAACAATGAAATCCTCTACAACAGAAAGTTAACATAAACCTTCTGAACGTCAGCGTTGCAATGGTTCCAGTCTATGTTTAGAAATCACATGGATAGAAGACAAGTATGCGCGCAAGTGCTGCAAAGCAGCTTCCTGCCACAAGCGATTGGCTTTTTTCCCCTGGCATCAAGGACAGCCACTTACCGCCACAAGCGACAGATTTTTACCGCCACAAGCGATTGAAAAGAAGCAAACGCGATCTTACCGCCACAAGCGATTAGGCCTCGAAATGCCTCACCTGCCACGCAAAAACAGCAATCACCCGCGGCAGTAAAAAAAATCACTTGCGGCAGTCAAAATGAACGTAAAAATGAACGTAAAAATGAACGTTTTTACTGTCACAAGCGATTGGGCAATCTTACCGCCACAAGCGAAGTACGAGCCCAAGGTACATTGACATGTGGTTCTTGTCCTGGTACAGCTGCTGCAAGTTGTAAAAGTTCAGCTTGACGTGCTTCATGTTCTTGTCGTTGTTGCTGAACATACAGGATTGCTTCCGGGCTAGTAATCAACAGGTCTGGTAGTAAACCCATCCAAGACTCAATAAGTCTGTTTCCAGTCAGTTGAAATCTAGTCATCCATTTTTGAAGATCCATAGTTCCTCAGTTCCTCTGTTGTACTTCATGAACTGCATGAAACGGTATAAGAACACGTTTTCGGCACCTTTGATGAAATGAGGTTGTAGAAATCTTTTGAAGTAGCTGACTCCGTCCTTGGGATCCCTGAGCATTTCTCTGTCTAATAACCTCTTGTATTGCTGAGCCTCTCCTTCCAGTCTGTTTGCAAAGCTGGTCCACGTTTCTCAGGTTCTAGCTCCGTGATGTCACACCAGTCATCAACGGCATCTTCAAACGCAAAGAAGCTGGTTCTCCCATCATATGCAGGGGCTACCTTCATGGTCATCTGTTGCGTCATATGGATTGAAGGCTGTTGAGGTGCTCTTCTCATTGCATAAGAGTCATATTGATTCCATCACATCCATCTGCATCGACAATGTCGAAGCCATCATCATCATAGCCATGGCGAGACATATCGGTCTCTACCTGGAGCTCACATTCAATGAAGGATCACAGCTCCGCTACCACTTGAAGAGGGGCACTAGCGTCTAGTATAGATCAGCTAGAGCGTCTTCCAAAGACAGCTTCACACCCTTTTACTCACGGCGTATTGCCAGTCGGTGCGGTGTCCACAGGATTCTCTATATCTATATCTCTCTTGAGCCTTGATCAGCATATAAAAAGTGTGCCCGGGGGGATCGAACCTGGACTGCCAGGGGGGGGTATAACTTGAAAGCTTCAGGATTTCCAATGGTCCTGCTGCCTGCCTAGTCCTTGCTAAAGCAAGAGCAACTTCAGCTAGCACAAGCTAGCTTTCGTGAAAAAACAAGCCAATGGGGTCCATGAGTAGCTGGGACATGTTAGTTGGTTTTTGATGTTGTTTTTGTGTGTTTTGGTTTCTGTTCAATGTAGGTAAAGATTTCACAAACTAATTCATGTGGTTTGTGGTTAGAAACATTTTGAGGTTTTATGCTACCTCATAAAGCAGAAAAGTTGCACTCCCACGATCCCCTGTTCAAAAAAAAACAAGGAAAAGCAGAGAATCAAATAAACAGAGAAAAGCGGAGAAGCAGAGAGGCAAGAAAGCACAAAAAAAGAAAAGCAAAGAAGCTGGGAACTAGAGATCCAATTCCCTGCAAAAATAGCAATCCCTTTAAAATTAAGTACCAAGCGTCACTTTCCACTGCAGAAAGCCGTGATGTGATAATTCTATATAATTCTCTCGTGTTGCTTTGTGGGGATCAGTTCACACCAGTTCCTCAAGCACACACAAGGTTCTACTATTGTTACAAAGTAACATAAAAAGACATGTTTTAATCGAACAACATCAGCAGCTCCGGGGCATCCAACCTCTAGAGGATTGGATGAGACCCAGAAATCACAGCATTGGCTTTGAAGACAATTGAGATCAGCATGCGCGACCGCTCGCTGTCACATTTCAGCAGCATCACTGGCTTGGAAGAACCTTGTCATATCGTCCCTTGTTTTTGGGCCCCGAGCTGCTAGATTTCTTCGGCAAGCTGGTCGATCTCCTCAGTGGCTCATCCCTTTTGCGCGCCTCTTTGCTATCTTCAGTTTGCCATTTGAAACAGCCATCTAAAATCATCTACATAGTCTGTAGATTGTATATCTTAAGACAAATGGTATATAATTTCTATATATAATATATATCTATCTATTTGTCTATTATCTATCTATTATTTACTTCTTTACTTGCTCAATTATTTATTACATATGTTCCCTGCGTTACCTAATTATATAAAAATTATAGTATATACGCATATTTACGGCCATATAAGCATATTGCATGAGTGGCATCTCAGCATCTCCCAAAAAGGGTACTCTTCAAGAATGAGAGGGCGGACACATGATGGGTGGTGCTTTGAAGCTTGGAGCGTAAGGACGTCGCAAAAATCAGCCCTGGCTTGACCACTTGACCCCTGCGAAGAAGGCTCGCTGGATCCAAGTGGAGCAATGATGGATCCAAGGGCATGTCGGAGATGTTCGCTGCGGCAATCTCGTTCATAGCGCTCACAAACGAGCGTGCATAAATCACTGCGGTTGCCTCAAGCTTGCACTTTTGCAATCGGAATCGAAACCACACGATTGAAAAAAAAAGGTGCCCATCCGTGCCCCTATCTTCAAAAACGCGACCCAAAAGTACTTAAAATGCAGCACGTCACAAGAATGTCAGCATAGTCTTGTAGCACAATGCGCATCTCCGCTTTGCTCAGGAGGATTGCTCTACTTTCAACAGTTGCTTCGAGCCGGCCCTGGTATTTCCAGCCTCTGATCCACAAAGCCTGCTCGCTCACAAACTCTTCAGCGGCAATGTAGACCTGTTGGGTCTGCTGGGTGATTGTGAACATTATTTCAAAAACATTCAAAAACATGGCACCATCCGTTGGAACATTTTGGAACTACTCTTTAAGTTGCGTTTGCCCTTCTCCTTTTGCGTCCTTCCATTGCTCTACACTTAGTCAAAAAGTCACGGCCATGAAGCGCCAAAACATGCCTAAACCCTTTATCTGTGGAGGCATTGTGTATACTGCAGCGCGACTAATCCAAAACTTCTTTGCATTGCAATGGGGGAATCATTTGATGTTTGAGATATTCCGAGATGCTTTCGGGCACTGGCAAACTGCAGGCACCAACGAACCACCATCAGAGACTGTACAGGTTCCGCTGGGGCGGGGCATTTTTTGAAGTAGAGTCTTAACCGAAGGAAGTTTAGAAGTCAAACTTCCGACAATATGTACAGATGAAAAGCAGAGATGGGGAAGAGGCAGAGAGAAGAGAAGAGTAGAAGAGAGAAGATGATAGAGGAGAAAGGGTCAGAAGAAAGAAGATGCAGATGCGCGAAAAGGTAGGTTTTCCAATGATTTGTGGCTCCGGAGTAGGCTCGCTAAAGCGGCGGGTGCGGAGCCATCTGGCCAGATGAGAGATGAAAAAGTGCACGCCGTTGTCGCGCGAAGCACATTTCCAATCAAAATGTACAAAACACACCATGTTCGGACCACTTTTGGAAGTTGAGATGTCGAAAAAGGGCACGCTGTTGTGGCCCGAAGCACATTTCGAAGTCAAAATGTACAAAACACACCATGTTTGGACCACTTTTGGAAGTTGCGATGTAGAAAAAGTGCACGCCGTTGTGGCGCGAAGCACATTTCCAAGTCAAAATGTACAAAACACACCATTCTCGGACCACTTTTGGAAATTGAGATGTCGAAAAAGTGCACGCCGTTGTGGCACGAAGCACATTTCGAAGTCAAAATGTACAAAGCACACCACGTGCGGACCACTTTTGGACATTCAGATTTCGTTGCGCGTGGCAGGCGCAAGGGATTGTGCACCTTGTCAAAAGTGAGCAAAACGTGAGGGTTTTGTAGCATCTCCAAAAAGGATGGCAGGCATGGGGCATGGGACATTTGAAGAGGATCTGCAAAGATGCATTTTCCGTGGCAGGCGCAGTACAAAAGACATGTTCATCAGAGATGTTAGGAGGTCAGGGCCCGGATTTCCTGAGAGGGGTTGTTGCATTTTGGAGCATCAGATCTGTAGGTTTGCTAAGATGATTTTGCGTGACAGGTGCAGCACTTCGTATGACCTGGCATCACTTTTTCGTGGCAGGCGCAGTACTTTAGACAGGTGGAATGGAAAAATCGCAAAACGTATTGGCACGAGGCCGTCAGCGCTGCAGTCAACGTTCCATTTTTGAAGGAGGTCTCGCAGAATTCTTTGGTTTTTGATGTTGTCAAGTGTGAAAAATGAAGACGTCTCGCAGAATTGCTTCGTTTTTGACGTTGTTAAGTTCAAAAATGAAGGAAGTCTCGCCTTCGTTTTCGATGTGGTCAACTTAAAAAAGGAGGAGGTCTCGCAGAAGTGTTTTCTGTTTGATGTAATCAACTTCAAAAAATGAGGAAGTCTCGCAGAAGTGCTGCGTTTTTGATGTTGTCAACTTGGAAAAATGAAGAAGCCTCGTAGAATAGCAAGGTTTTAAAGCGTGCAGATAGACAGGTAGATAGATAGACAGACAGACAGACCGAGAGATAGATAGATAATTTGTTGGTTGATAGACAGAAACATAAATGGAACAAACTGGTTTCATTGGGGAATTACTGTTTCTTAGATTCAGGTTACGTCTCATTGAGAGTTCATTCAGGTTGTTACCTACAAGATGTATTTGAGTTTGTTACTCAATGTTCATGCGTTATTTTGCTTGGTTCATCAAATGTTTATGTTGAAGATGTCGGGGTTTCGGTCGCATGTAATGGCTTGATTGGGAAATTATCGTTGTTATGTCCAAAGAAAGTGAATTGGTTAGATATAGATACGTGTTCCGTCTCTTTGAGATTTCATTCATGTTGTTATCCTCATGATGTTGTCAACGTGGAAAAATGCAGAACATGGTTGTCCCTCAAAAGATGTTTGCTTTATCACGACGGTTTTAGGTTCACTTTTCATCTTTTCTTTGCGATGACGCGTGGGGTCAAAATGTGAACTGTTGTTTCAATGACCAGGTTTCCGGATAGTTGTCATTCCATGGGTCAAGTTCGCATCGTGCTTCTTTTACTGATGCCATTTTGTTGTTTGTCTTCGTCTCAAAGCTTGGCAAATGTGAACAGTGATTAATTAGATCAGTTCGTGATGGAACATGATATGGGCCACATCGTCTAATGCAAGCACGTAGTTGTAGAAGACATATCTTGGCCGTTAACAACAGAGGATGTATCAGCAGAAAGTGGGTTGTGAGTTGCATGTGATAATCACGGTTGGCCATCTCATGAGTAGGACTCCTGTTGCCAGATAGTCGTGCCTGTTCGGACTGCGTGTCTTTTCTGACCGCGTCCCCTGCTCGCCATGTCGAATAAGCAATTGCCTGCAACCGAGCCAAAGAAATGGCGCGCCGCGGATCTTGGACCGCCGAAGTTTGCGCGCGGTATGCGCGCAGCCTTGTGTCGACGCGCAAGTGCCATAATAGAACTCGTCAGCCGCCGGATGAAGCGAGACGGCTTCCGCAGGACCTGGGAGAAAGTCCTGCCATGTGGCTCGCTCTGCGAAAGCATCTCACCAATCTTGCGGAACCACAGTGAGTGGCCCCAGGTGAAGCGCACGGAGGATGAATTGCTGCGCCGTGAGTATTTGAAGCTTTTTGATGAGTCCTGCCATTTTCAGCCTGATTATGCCTGATGGGATTCACACTGAAATGCCAATGCAACAGCGGCAGGCGGCCCGGGCGGATGCTGCCCAGTGGCTGACGCCTCGCAGATGCCGGATGCGCCTGCGTGGCAGAGATGGCAGTGAGCTCACGTATGGCTTTTCTGCCCGCGTCGTTGCCATCGGGAAAAACGGGATACATGCAGTGATGCGCACCGCACGAGTGCTGACTGCGTCTGACCGCGTCGGCCGGACACATGCAGTGAAACATGGGACGCATGCAGCAGCTTAGGTTTGTGGCGAGTTGTGTCCGACCGCCAAAAGTTTGTGCGAGCCGTCGCAGTTAAGCAAAGCAACGTTTCGCAGTTCTCTCGGCAGCACGGACGTCTTTCGTGTGTGTCTTTTCTGACGGCACGATGGCGGCTCAACATCCGTTGTTCGTCGTTGCCCGTGCTCGTGCCTGTCTTTTCTGACGGCACGATGTCACATTCTAGCCAAGCAACGTGTTGAAAAACTTTTGCCCGTGGCCGCTAGGGAAAAAAGCTGCTCAGGAACCATGCGCGAGACACGACGGCGGGATGTGCTGGAATGATGAGGTAGAGAGAGGTAGAGGGGCTTCGTGTTTTTTGCGACCGTAAGCGGTGTTTTTTGCTACGGTGGCCAGGTTTGGTGCTTTTTGCGTCGGTTACGAGCCGGTGTTTTCTGCGTCGGTTCCTCGGTGTTTTTTGCGACGGCCCCGGGTGTTTATTGCACTGGCAACCGGTGTTTTTTGCGACGGTGGTGGTTTCGGCGGTGTTTTCTGCGACGGTAACCGCGGTATTTTGCGACAGTTGGAGGGCGGCAG